>ML818324.1:98386-130549 GCA_009831015.1 Picea engelmannii | reverse complement strand
TATTATTTATGAGCTTCTGAGAAATTCTTTTACAGCATTTTCATCTTCAGATATTTACACAAACTTATCTGGACATTCCTGTAGCTTTGCTCCTCAATTTCTGAACCAGAAATTTGTACAACTGTACGACAATTAATGTTGTATGGACTGTCACAAAATTCGTGCCAAAACTCTGCTAAGATTCAATTTCTGTGCCACTCAATGCTATTCAACAACCTTGGAATGCATGCCAATGCTCCCAGAAATTGCTGCTGCTGTCTTTTTTCTTCAGCTCGATCTCTCTCTTGCTCTCTCTTGTTCTTTCAACAAGAATGCTTCAGCTCCTCTCTTGTTCTCTCAACAAGACTGTTGTTGCTTCCACTTGCTCTTGGCATCTCACCAAAAAGCCTCTTGGCCTCTCACCAAGATTTCTTCAACTTCTTCTTCTTTGCTCTTGGCATCTCACCAAGAGCCTCTTGGCATCTCACCAAGAGTCTCTTGCTCTCTCAACAAGATTGCTTCCACTTACCCAAGAATGGGTGCGCCCACTTGCCTTAATCAACCTCATGAGGGAAGGTGAGGAGTTTTCTAATCTAACGGTTGAGATTAGATTAGATGGGTGGCTGAGATTTGGTGTCTCTTCACTCACCCTCACTTTAATCATAAAGTTATCTTTTAATTTGCATATCACAAATTAATTTGACTAAGACCCACATTCGGCAATTTCTCCCCTTAGGCGCCTAGGGAACAGAAACACTTGCCTTGGTACTTTATTTTAATTAAAAATTTAACAACTTTCTATACCTGTTCTCATTTCATATGCTATAAGAGACCCATGTAATTCATCGATTGTCATTTCGGTCAAGTCCCTAGTTTCTTCAATGGAGGAGACCTTAGCATCATACTTCAAGAGAAGTGATCTAAACACTTTTTGTATAACCAACGATTCATCGAGCTCTTCAAATAATCCTCTAATAGCATTAACAACTTCATCAACTCTAAGAATATAGGTTGCAATATCTTCCTTTTCATTCATCTTCAAATTTTCAAATTTCACTCTATGTTGTTGAAGCTTGACCTGCTTAACTTTTGGATCACCTTCATAGAAACTCTTGAGTTTGTCCCATACCTCTTTAGAAGTGCTGAAACCCATCAATTTTCTAGCAATGGTTGGTGCTAATGTTGCTATAATAACATGTCTGGATTATGAATTACAACTCATAAGCTTCTTCTCATTTGGATCAGTTGGAGTATTATTTGGGATTACATAGCCATTTACAACTGAGTACCAAATTTCTACTCCCAAAGCCGTTAGGTAAGTTTTCAATATATCACTCTAGTATGCATAATTTATTAAATCAAATTTTTGAATCCCATTTGAAATGTGCTCATGGTCATCCATCTTTGCTCAGGATTTTCCTCCCAGTGGTTAAACTGTTCTGAAGGAAACCTGCTCTGATACCAATTATTGATACTGAGAGGGGGGTGAATCAGTATCAAGTGCAATTTAAAACCTTTTTCAACTTATACTTAAACCATTCAACTATATGAAATGAGAAATGAACAATAGTATAAGAGTTACACCAATACACCATGCACAATATATGAGAAATAATCAATAGTTATTGTTCAAGGGAAGTAATGACTTTCAAAGGTAGCTACAGCTTCCAAATGTAAAGGGAGGGATAAACCTCAAAGAGGAATATACAGTACTCCAATATCAAGAGAGTATTTAACTCTCCATCCTTTCCCCTTCCTTCCACCCAAAAACAAGTTGAAGAGAGAATTGTAGACTTTGTTCAATTCTGGTTTATTCAGGAGACCGAACTTGCACATAGTGTCCCGCTCTCAATATTTAAGATCAGATTCTGAATCTTTCACACAAGAAAATATAGTCCATACTCTTTCCAATTCAATTCGTCCTACTTCATTTGTATTCTTTATGAAGACGTTATGATTGTTTTACCCGGAACACCTGTTTATTGACTAACTTCAGGACTGGTCAAAAACCCTATCTTCCACAGAGTGTATCTCCATAATTATAGTGAATCAAGAGCTGATTTTTTTACCATAGGTACCTTGATATGCCATATAAATACCATAGAAATTTCACCATCTGAATCGTTCTAGAAAAATGTTATAGCGAAAATGGTAAGATGACCTGAAAATAACATACCTTAGAACACATCACCAAAACACTTCATCCTCCCGTGAAATCTGGCCTTCTTTACTTCTGATTTTCTCTGAAATTTGACTTGTGTATCAAATGAATGTATAATGATATTTATTTATACCATTTATGTCACTTCCTTTTAACATTAGGGCCAACCTGACAATTTCTTATTTTGTAATTCTTTTCTTTAATTATCTTTAGGGCCTACATGTACTTCCTTCTTCAAGTTACTTTCTCATCTTACAAAAATCATTTCTCCTCAACCATGAGGATCCACGTGATGTGTGACATACCACCAGAAACAACATGATGTATACTATCCATCCATGGGTCTTGTATCTACATGTTCATTTTCCTTAATGTCCAAATACCTTCATCAATCTTGCGGTCCAAAACCCATGACTAGGGTTGACATCAATGACAACAAACAATTTTCCAACAATATTACCCTCCAAGAGGAATATAAAATAATCCAATATCAAGAGAGGATTTAACTCTCCATATTTTCCCCTTCCTTCCACCCAAAAACAAGTTATAGAGAGAATGGTAGACTTTGTTCAATTCTGGTTTATTCAGGAGACCAAAATTGCACAGAATGTCCCATGCTCAATAGTTAACATCAGATTCAGAAACTTGCACAAAAGAAACTATAGTCTGTACTCTTTCCAATTCAATTTATCCCATGTCATTTGGATTCTCTATGAAGAAGTTATTACTGTTTTACCCGGAACACTTGTTTATTGACTAGCTTGAGGACTGGTAAAAAACCCTATCTTCCACAGAGTGTATCTCCATAATTATAGAGAATCAAGAGCTAAATTTTTTACCACAGGTACCTTGATATGTATTCTCAATACCATAGGAATTTTACCATTTGAATCGTTCTAGAAAAAATGTTATAGAAAAATTGGTAAGATGACCTGAAAGCAACATACCTTAGAACACATCACCAAAACACTTCATCCTCCCTTGAAATCCGACCTTCTTTACTTCTGATTTCCTCTGAAATTCGACTTGTCTATCAAATGAATGTAAAATGATATTTATTTATACCATTTATGTCACTTCTTTTTAACATTAGGGCCGACTTGACAATTTCTTATTTTTAATTCTTTTCTTTAATTATCTTCAGGGCCTACATGCACTTCCTTCTTCAATTCACTTTGTCATCTTCAAAAAATCATTTCTCCTCAACCATGAGGATCCACGTGACGTGCCACACACCACCGAAAACAAGATGATGTATACTATCCATCCATCGGTCTTGTATCTACATGTGCATTTTCCTTTTTGTTCAAATACCTTTATCAATCTTGCGGTCCAAAACCCATGAGTAGGGTTGACATCAATGACAACAACCAATTTTCCAACAATATCCCCCTTTGTCATTGATGGAAACACTCATGCTCCCCCTATCATCATGATCCCAATTTCTCTCTCCCATTGACATCAATGGCAAAGGGTAGGGCTTCTCCCCCTGAGTTTAATGGCAAAATGTAACTCTCTTCTTTAGGGATGCTCCCCCTGAACATGTGGCACTCAATAATATGTCATTCTTATTTTTGGTCTTTGGAACATTTTCTTCCTTAGAATCCTTTTCTGTGGCTTGTATCTTCTCTCTCATCTTAATGTCTAGGATGTATATGTTGTTCAGTCTTCTTGTTGCAGTTGCAACCAATATTCCTGAGTTATTTTCTCTGATTTTACATTTTTGGGAGTCAAATGTAAGAGTGTATGCTTGATCACACATTTTACTAACACTGAGGAAAATATGCTTCAGATATTCAACCAATAGGACTTTTCCTGCTTTTACATTTTCACTTCAAATCTTTACAATTCCTTTTCCAAGTATTTTAGTAGATGAGTCATCTCCAAATGTAACATTTTCACCCTTTTTCTTCAAGATGACAAATTTGCATTGATCTCTGGTCATATGAGATGAGCACCCACTGTCTATGAACCATTCATATTCTTCTTTTCATTCTTTAGGGACCAATGTTATTTGACATTTTTCATTGTGTGGAATTTATTTCCTTTTTCATGTTGTCGTTGGAATGTAGACATTTGGCATATGATTATGTTCCTTCATCTCTCTGCAATCTCGTGCTTTATGACCAAGATTATTGCACTTGTAACATACAAAATTTTGATACATTAATGGGTCAAATGGATTATAATTTTTGTTGATAGGTCTACGAACATTTCCATATCTACTATTTTCACCATTCATGTAGTTTGCATAGTTATTCCTTTCATTGATTCTACAATTGATTGCCTTGTGTCCAAAATTTCCACAAGTATAACAATGTCTAAGAAAGAAATTTTGATACTTGGGAGTAAGTGATATTCTTTGTGGTGTGGTCCATATGGGTTCACAATCTATTCTTCTGTACTTTCCTTCATAATTATTTCTTTCATACCTGATGGGAGAGGATCTTCTTGATGTCTCATTCCTTCTGAATTCTAGTCTTCTATATTGTTGTTCAACTTGTTCTGGAGTGTTGGTTTCATCATTTTCATCTTCCTCCTCTTGTTTTGTTGTATTCAAACTGTCATTGTATCCTAGTCCTGTCTTGTCATTTGGAGCTCTTTTATTGCTAAGGATCTCATCTAATTTTCAGTGCTTTTTTTGAACTTCTTCAACTTTTTTTTGTTGTCAATAGTAGCTCCCCTTTTGTGTGATCCAATTCTGCTTTCAATTTCTCATAATATTCTAATTGTTCCTTCAAGCTATTAATGGTCTTTTCAAGTTTGTAATTCTCTTCTTCACAACTACTCAATTCACCTTTTAGTATTATGTTTGTGTTTCCAAGCTTGCTATTTTCATTTTCAACATGCTTCAACTTTTCAAGATTCTCATCTTCTTGTTCACTTTCTGCATTGTCTTTGTATTCCCAAAAGGAATCAAGGTTGGTTTGTTCGTCTGAATCTTCTTCACAAATGATTTCTTCTTTTTTAGAATTCTTGTGATCATCATCCTGGGTTTCTTGGGTTATGAAGAGGAATTCTCCTCCATCATTATCTTCTTCATCACTCTCATCTGAGGAGATGTCATCATCCTTGGAGTAGAAGCTCTTTCTATTGTTGAGACTTCTCTTTTTTTAGTAGCAGTTTTAAACAATATGTCCTATTCTACCATAGTTAAAGCATCTGAGAGGAGACTTGCCTTTGTATATTCCACTTCCCTTCTGAAACCTTCTTACAAAATTTTCTATTTCTTCATCAAGGTCGTTATCCTTGTCTTTTGTCTTCTTTATGGCTTTAAAGGCTGCTTCATTGTTTGGCTGGTCACTTTCTGCACCTGTTCTCATTTCGTATGCTATAAGAGACCCATATAATTCATCCATTGTCATTTTGGTCAAGTCCCTAGTTTCTTCAATGGCAGATACCTTAGCATCATACTTCAAGAGAAGTGATATCAACACTTTTTGTACAACCAATGATTCATCGAGATCTTCACCTAATCCTCTGATAGCATTAACAACTTCATCAACTCTAAGAGTATAGGTTGCAATATCTTCCTTTTCATTCATCTTCAAATTTTGGATCACCTTAGTAGATACTCTTGAGTTTGTCCCATACCTCTTTAGCAGTGATGCAGCCCATCAATTTCCTATCAATGGTTGGTGCCAATGCTTCTAGAATAACATGTCTGGATTTTGAATTATAAGTCATAAGCTTCTTCTCATTTGGATCGG
Organism: Picea engelmannii; assembly: GCA_009831015.1. NCBI lineage: Eukaryota > Viridiplantae > Streptophyta > Pinopsida > Pinales > Pinaceae > Picea > Picea engelmannii. The sequence goes on along the minus strand of ML818324.1, from coordinate 124,699 downwards.
TTGGAGCATTATTTGGGATTAGATAGCCATTTACAACCGAGTACCAAATGTCTACTCCCAAATCCGTTAGGTAAGTTTTCAATCTATCACTCCAATATGCATAATTTCTTCCATCACATTTTTGAATCCCATTTGAAATGTTCTCATGGTCATCCATCTCTCCTCAGGAGTTTCCTCCCAGTGGTTAAGTTGTTCTGAAGGCAACCTGCTTTGATACCAATTGTTGATACTAAGAGGGGGGTGAATCAATATCAAGTACAATTTAATTTTTTTTTTAACTTATACTTAAACCATTCAACTATATCCATTAAGAAATGAACAATAGTATAAGAGTTACACCAATACACCACAATACACCATGCACAATATATGAAAAATAATCAATAGTTATTGTTCAAGGGAAGTAATGACTTCCAAAGGTAGCTACAAGTTCCAAATGTAAAGGGAAGGATAAAAATCCAAGAGTAATATACAGTACTTCAATATCAATAGAGGATTTAACTCTCCATCCTTGCCCCTTCCTTCCACCCAAAAACAAGTTATAGAGAGAATGGTAGAATTTGTTCAATTCTAGTTTATTCAGGAGACCAAACTTGCACAGAATGTCCCGCACTCAATATTTAACATACGATTCTGAAACTCTCACACAAGAAACCACAGTTCGTATCCTTTCCAATTCAATTTTTCCCACTTCATTTGGATTCCCTATGAAGAAGTTATGACTATTTTTCCCGAAACACCTGTTTATTGACTAGCTTCAGGACTTGTCAAAAACCCTATCTTCCACAGAGTGTATCTCCATAATTATAGTGAATCAAGAGCTGAAATTTTTACCATAGGTACCTTGATATGTCTTCTCAATACGATAGAAATTTCACCATATGAATCGTTCTAGAAAAAAAGTTATATAAAAAATGGTAAGATGACCTAAAAATAACATACCTTAGAACACATCACCAAAACACTTCATCCTCCCTTGAAATCCGACCTTCTTTACTTTCGATTTCCTCTGAAATTCGACTTGTCTATCAAATGAATGTATATTGATATTTATTTATACCATTCATGTCACTTCCTTTTAACATTAGGGCCGACTTGACAATTTCTTATTTTGTAATTCTTTTCTTTAATTATCTTCAGGGCCTACATGTACTTCCTTCTTTAATTCACTTTGTCATCTTCAAAAAATCATTTCTCCTCAACCATGAGGATCCACTTGATGTGCCACATACCACCAAAAACAACATGATGTATACTATCCATCCATGGGTCTTATATGTACATGTGCATTTTCCTTCATGTCCAAATACCTTCATCAATCTTGCGGTTCAAAACCCATGACTAGGGTTGACATCAATGACAACAACCAATTTTCCAACAATATCCCCCTTTGTAATTGATGGAAACACTCATGCTCCGCCTATCATTATGATCCCAATTTCTCTCCCACTTTGACATCAATGGAAAAAGGTAGGGATTATCCCCCTGAGTTTAATGGCAAAAGGTAACTCTCTTCTTTGGGGCTGCTCCCCCTGAACATGTGGCACTCAATAATACTTCATCCTTATTTTTGGTCTTTCAGACATTTTCTTCCTTGGAATCCTTTTCTGTGTCTTGTATCTTCTGTCTCTTCTTAATGTCTAGTATGTATATGTTGTTTGGTCTTCTTGTTGCAGTTGCAACCAATCTTCCTGAGTTATTTTCTATGATTTTACATTTTCAGGAGTCAAACGTAAGAGTGTATCTTTGATCACACATTTTACTAACACTGAGGAGATTATGCTTCAGATCTTCAACCAATAGGACTTTTCCTACTTTTACATTTTCACTTCCAAGCTTTACAATTCCTTTTCAAAGTATTTTAGTAGATGAGTCATCTCCAAATGTAGCATTTCCACCCTTTTTCTTTAAGCTGAGAAATTTGCTTTAATCTCCGGTCATATGAGATGAGCATCCACTGTCTATGAACCATTCATCTTCTTCTTTGGATTCTTTAGCGACCAATATTATTTGACAGTTTTCATTTTGTGGAATTTCTTTCCTTTTCCATGTTGTAGTTAGTACATAGACATTTGACATATGATTATGTTCCTTCATCTCTCTGCAATCTCGTGCTTTATGACCAAGATTATTGCACTTGTAACATACAAAATTTTGATCCATTAATGGGTGAAATGGATTATAATTTCTATTGATAGGTCTACGAACATTTCCATATCTACTATTTTCACCATTCATGTAGATTTCATAGTTATTCCTTTCATTGATTCTATAATTGATTGCCTTGTGTCCAAAATTTCAACAAGTATAACAATGTCCAAGTAAGAAATTTTGATACCTGGGAGTAAGTGATATTCTTTGTGCTGTGGTCCATCTGGGTTCACGATCTATTCTTCTATAGTTTCCTTCATAATGTTTTCTTTCATACTTAATGGGAGAGGATCTTGTTGATGTCTCATTCCTTCTGAATTCTAGTCTTCTATCTTGTTGTTCAACTTTTTATGGAGTGTTGGTTTCATCATTTTCATCTTCCTTCTCTTGTTTTGTTGTCTTGAAACTGTCATTGTATCCTAGTCTTGTCTTGTCATTTGGAGATCTTTGATTGCTAAGGATCTCATCTAATTTTTCAGTGCTTTTTTCGAACTTCTTCAACTTTTTTGTTGTCAATAGTAGATCCCCTTTTGTGTGATCCAATTATGCTTTCAATTTCTCATAATCTTATAATTGTTCCTTCAAGATATTAATGGTCTTTTCAAGCTTGTAATTCTCTTCTTCACAACTACTCAATTGACCTTTTAGTATTATGTTTGTGTTTCTAAGCTTGCTATTTTCATTTTCAACATGCTTCAACTTTTCAAGATTCTCATCTTCTTGTTCACTTTCTGCATTGTCTTTGTATCCCCAAAAGGAATCAAGGTTGGTTTCTTCATTTGAATCTTCTTCACAAATGATTTCTTCTTCTTTAGAATTCTTGTTATCATCATCCTGGGTTTCTTGGGTTATGAAGAGGACTTCTCCTCCATCATTATATTTTTTACCACTCTCATCTGAGGAGATGTCATCATCCTTGGAGTAGAAGCTCTTTTTATTGTTGAGACTTCTTTTTTTGTAGTAGCAGTTTTCAACAATATGTCCTATTCTACCACAGTTAAAGCATTTGAGAGGAGACTTACCTTTGTATCTTCCACTTCCCTTCTGAAACCTTCTTACAAAATTTTCTGTTTCTCCATCAAGGTCGTTATCCTTGTCTTTTGTCCTTTTTATGGCTTTAAAGGCTGCTTCATTGTTTGACTGGTCACTTTATGTACCTATTCTCATTTCATATGCTATAAGAGACCCATGTAATTCATCCATGGTCATTTTGGTCAAGTCCCTAGTTTCTTCAATGGCGGAGACCTTAGCATCATACTTCAAGAGAAGTGATCTCAACACTTTTTGTACAACCAACGATTCATAGAGATCTTCACCTAATCCTCTGATAGCATTAACAACTTCATCAACTCTAAGAAGATAGGTTGCAATATCTTTCTTTTCATTCATCTTCAAATTTTCAAATTCCGCTCTATGTCGTTGAAGCTTGACCTGCTTAACTTTAGGATCACCTTCATGGATAGTCTTGATTTTGTCCCATACCTCTTTAGCAGTGCTGCAACCCATCAATTTTCTAGCAATGGTTGGTGCCAATGCTGCTAGAATAACATATTTGGCTTTTGAATTACAACTCATAAGCTTCTTCTCATTTGGACTGGTTGGAGCATTATTTAGGATTACATAGCCGTTTACAACTGAGTACCAAATGTCTACTCCCAAAGCCATTAGGTAATTTTTCACTCTATCACTCTAGTATGCATAATTTCTTCCATCAAATTTTTGAATTCCATTTGAAATGTGCTCATGGTCATCCATCTCTGCTCAAGATTTTCCTTCCAGTGGTTAAACTGTTCTGAAGGCAACCTGCTTTGATACCAATTGTTGATACTGAGAGGGGGGTGAATCAATATCAAGTACAATTTAAAACCTTTTTCAACTTATACTTAAACCATTAAACTATATCCAATGAGAAATGAACAATATTATAAGAGTTACACCAATACACCACAATACACCAAGCACAATATATGAGAGATAATCAATAGTTATTGTTCAGGGGAAGTAATGAATTCCAAAGGTAGCTACACCTTCCAAATGTAAAGGGAGGGATAAAACTCCAAGAGGAATATATAGTACTCCGATATTAAGAGAGGATTTAACTCTCCATCCTTTCCCCTTCCTTCCACCCAAAAATAAGTTATAGAGAGAATGGTAGACTTTGTTCAATTCTGGTTTATTCAAGAGACCGAACTTGCACATAATTCCCCGCGCTCAATATTTAACATCAAATTCTGAAACACACACACAAGAAAATAAAGTCCATAATATTTCCAATGTAATTTGTCCCACTTCATTTGGATTCTCTATGAAGAAGTTATGACTATTTTACCCAGAACACATGTTTATTGACTAGCTTCAGGACTTGTCAAAAACCCTATCTTCCACATAATGTATCTCCATAATTGTAGCAAATCAAGAGCTGAAATTTTTACCATAGTTACCTTGATATGTATTCTCAATACCATATCAATTTCAACATCTGAATCATTCTAGAAAAACAATTATAGCAAAAATGGTAAGATGACTTGAAAATAACATACCTTAGAACACATCACCAAAACACTTCATCCTCCCTTGAAATCCAGCCTTCTTTACTTCTGATTTCCTCTGAAATTTGACTTGTCTATCAAATGAATGTATAATGATATTTATTTATACCATTTATGTCACTTCATTTTAACATTAGGGACGACCTGACAATTTCTTATTTTGTAATTCTTTTCTTTAATTATCTTGAGGGCCTACATGTACTTCCTTCTTCATTTCACTTTGTCATATTCAAAAATTCATTTCTCCTCAACCATGAGAATCCACGTGACGTTCCACATACCATCAGAAAAAATATAATGTATACTATCCATCCATGGGTATTTTATCTACATGTTCATTTTCCTTCATGTCCAAATACCTTCATCAATCTTGCGGTACAAAACCCATGACTAGGGTTGACATCAATGACAATAACCAATCTTCTAACAGAATTGCTGCAAGTATGTGGACCACTTTTTATGGAGATCATTATGAAATTTTCCTTGTGTCTTCATGAATTGCAGTGGCTTATGATCAGTGTCAATGATTGTCTCCTTTCCAAGAATGTAATGTCTCCACTGGTGGAAGGCTTGCACAATGGAGTACATTTCTTTGTCGTAAGTAGGGTACTTACAAACAACAATTGATAGTGTCTCACTATGATAGGCCACGGGGTGGCCGTGCTGAGTGAGAACTACGCCCACTACATATTCTGAAGCATCTGTCTTGATCTCAAAGGGTTGCTGCAGGTCTGGTAGTGAAAGCACTGGGGATGAGCACAAGAGCTGCTTCAAATCATCGAACGCTTGTTTTTGGGACCAATCCCAAGAAAATTTCAACTTACCAAAACCCCTGGTTATTTGGCTAAGGGCCCATGCAATATGGGAGAATCCCAACACGAAACTGCGATAGAAATTGGCAAGGCCCAAGATGCTCCGAAGCTCAGTGAGTGTGGTTGGGGCTGGCCAGTCACGGATGACTTGGATCTTGGATGGATCCACATGTACGCCATGGTCATCAATTATGTAGCCTAGGTAATGGACCTTGTCCATTTCGAAGGATCATTTTTCTGAGTTTGCATATAGCTTGTGCTGCCGCAGGGTGTGCAGAACCTGCTGAATATGCTACAAGTGTTCGGCCTAAGTCTTGCTGTAAATGAGAATGTCATCTAGATAGACCACTACAAAAGTATTGGTGAATGGTCATAGGATATTGTCCATCATCCGCATGAAAGTGGCTGGAGCATTTGTCAAACCAAAGGGCATGAACAACCATTCAAAAAGGCCTTCCTTTGACTTGAAGGCAGTTTTCCATACATCTATCTATTCTATTGGGAGTTGGTGGTAGCCAGACTTCAGATAAATATTACTGAAGTATTTGGCCCCCATGAGTTGATCAAGGAGGTTGTTGATTCGGGGAATCGGGTACCGGTTTCTGACTATGAATTTATTCAGAGCCTGGTAATCAATGCAGAGTCACCAGATTCCATCTTCTGTACCAACATGATTGGGCTCTCGCAAGGTGATGAGCTAGGATAGATGTGCCCCTTGTGGAGTAGTTCTTAGATCTGTCGCTTGATATCCTAATTCTCTAACATAGAGAGACGATAGAATGGCCCATTGGGAAGTGGTGCGCTGGGGGTCAGATCGATGGGGTGCTTGACCTGGTAGTGCAGAGGTACCCCGATAGGTGAGGAGAAGATATCTGAGTATTCTTCCATGACCTTATCTACTTGCTTCTGCTGTGTGGAGAGGTCGGTCGCAGAGACCCTAGATGTGGTTGTGATCTTTCTCTTATTCTGAGAGAAAAACACAAAGAAGAAAAACTTCCCCGTCTGAGAGATGACCTTCCTGCATTGCTTAGCAGAGATCAAGGAAATAACACTAGGTGGGACTGCCTTGGGTATCCTGTACAATTTCCTATTCAAAGTAATAATAACACTACGAGGCCTAGACTCATATACAACATGACATTTCCATAAATTAGGTTGGCCCAAAATAATATCAAAAACTTTGAGAGGTGCAACATCACACGATACCTCATCTTTGAAGGGATTGATGCTGTACGACAGTCGACATTGTTGGATGACGTGTAGATCACTTCCTTGGCGGAGCCATCCAATGGTGTAGGGTTGTGAGTGCAGTGTTGTTGATAGGGCCAACCACTTGATGACCTCTACTGAGATGAGGTTCTTATGGCTACCTCTATCAGTGATGAAGTGTAGCGGGGTGACTTTTACCCACATCTATGAATGGAAGAGTTGTTGTTCTTCTTCTGGATCATCTGGTTCACTAGGCTAGAACTTGGTGGTAGCAACTGTGGCACTGGGTTCCGCATCAATGATCCATCTTCCCTTTTCTGGTTTTTTCCCAGAGTCTGAACCCACATATGATTCAGAGGCTTTCACTTTTTCCACCAACGACTCCTTTGAGCGCTAGTCCGCAGTGTTATGCCAAGGGATCTTATGGAAGTCACACCACTTCCTGGTATCTTTCTTTGTCTTTCCGGTGTCCTTACTTTCTTGCGGCTTGGATTGGTTGTCCTGATACTGTCTATATTTTCTCTGTCCTTTTTTCTGTGGGTTGGGGCTGCCGTTTCCTGGATTTTGTTGTGAGGGGTTCCCAGGCCCAAATTACCGCATCTTTTGTTTGAGCTTCTGCTCGATTTTGTCGACATATCGGTAGGCCGCACCCAAGGATGAGATGTCTAGAAATTCCATTTTGGTCTGGATGTATCTATGCAGAGCACTACGATACTTGAGCACTAGATGTTGCTCTGAATCTTTGATACCTATATTGGTGCGCAAGGTATGAAAGACATTTGTGAAATCTGGCACTGCTTGGTCTCTTTCTTGCCGCAGTGTGGTCTATTTGGTATACAAGTCGTCATAAATTCTGACATTGTAGTATTGTTACTTAATGGCATCCATGAAGGATTCTCAAGTGGCCGTGACTATAAATAATGAGGGTTCTTCTGTTTCCTTTTTCTCACATAAATTTTCCCACCAATCTTTCACATGGAGAATGACTTTGAGGAGCGCAAAAGTAATCTTTTATCTATTCGAAAAGTTATGGAAAGAAAAATACCATTCTAGTAGATTCAACCACTTGTCTACAACATCTGTGTCTATATAACCTTCAAATATAGGAATATCGAAATTTATTTGTACCTTGAAGGGGGCGGTGCCTCTGCTCGAAGAAGATGCGCCGCCTGTTGGTAGCCGCAGAAGGATTTGCATGAAACTATCCATCATATTGTTCCTTTGTTGTGTGAGGGCTTCCTAAATCAACAATTTGAAAGGATCTCCTATCCTGTCATCTTTCTTTTCTCCTGCCATGAGAGGTTTCTTGGGCATGCGAGAGATTTTTTCCTTAAGAGAAACAAGCTCGAGACCCAACTCTTTGTACTCTGACCTCGTTGGGGACATGCATTAAGACGACAAGGAGCAGACCGCTCTGATACCACTGATCCGGATTTTATGAGAAGAAAAAAATGACTATAGATTATTAATAGGTTCTTAACAAAAAATAACAGAGATACAATAAAATTGGTTTTCTATTCAATAAGGTAATAAGTTGAAACTGTAAAATGCAGCGGAAACAAGCTTGCTAGAATGGTGGCGGCTTATTTCTGAGAAGAGATGTGACAACTGTGCTCATTCACAAGAAGATGATTAAAATGAGGATTTGAAGGCCTTTTTACAATAAAAATGAATTCCAAAAAACCTAGACATCCAAAACCCTAACCCTAGGAGATGAAGCGCCAAAAGTCATGTGGGCCCCGTCTGGGTAAGTTGGTACATCAACTTCCCGGGGTTGTAACTTTTGCATACGATCTTCGTTTTAGGTGTATGATAGCCCATTGGAAATATATCATCGAGTAGATTCATTTTTGGGGCTCACTCATGCCTTTATATATCATTGAGAATCTTGATGCAGAAAAACCTTCATTTAGGCCCTCAAAATGGCCCCAAAAGTTAAAACTGCTAAAAATAGTAAATTGCCAGAATTGCCAGAAAATTGTTTTGAGCCAGTTGGAAAAGGTGGGTGGCCACTGATATCCACTTGGATAATACAAGAATTGAAATCGGTAGAAAATCCCATGACAAGCACTGACCAAGGAGGAAATATAACTCCCACAGATTTAAGAAATAAACCAACTATGAACGCCTACTCTGAGGATAAGAAGGGAAAACCTTTTGTCCCAATGTTCTTTTTGACATTTGAAGTCTTCAACAGAAACCTCCATAATTGTTTGGTTGACTCAGGAGAATCCTCCAATCTTATTCTATTGTCTATTTGCAAAAAATTAAATGAATTCTCTCTGAAAAGTGATAAACATGTTATACAATTATATAGAACCCAGGTGAAGGTTATGGGAGAGCTCAAAGATGTAATGATCAGAATAGCGACACATACTAAATTTGTGAAAATAATTGACATCATTGTAGTAGATATCCCATAAACTTATGGATTGTTATTAAGTCGAGATTGGTCTAAGAAGTTAAATGAATACTTTAGTACAGACTAGGCTCACCTTTGGCTACCACTAAAAGGGCACACGAACATGATCAGTATCGATAGGAAAATATATCTAAAATATACTGTCACTGAATTAGAAACCCTAAATGAACCTTCATCGACAGATTTCCCTTTGCTAGGCAATTATTCTTGTGACTCCAATTTCAGGAATTTCTCCCCCTCTCATCTGATGTCCCTCTTACTCAAAACTCCAAAATGATTTTTCAAGAGAAATTGACGACAACTGCAGAGGAAACCCTCTTCTGTCAAGAACCTGCGTTAGAAATTACTGAACAAACAGGAAGGGAAGAGGAAAGTGACAAGAAAGAGGAAGTTGATAGGTTTTTCTCACAGGTTTGGACTTTATATTTTGATGGCTCTAAATCACAAGAAGGGTCAGGGGTAGGGTGCATCCTCATTGATCTCATTGGAACCTAGGTCTGCATCCCCTGCCTCTCCTCTCTTTTTCCTATGCTTTCATCAATGTTTCCTTTTTCTGGTTGTTTAAGTCAGTTTCCCACTACTGAGTGTCTTGGCCCTTATTCGTCTTTTGACTCTTCACGCATTTCTGTTTCTGTTTTTCTAGAAGGATAAAATACATCTCATATTTGTTTTAGAATGCTTGTCATCACGTGCACCATTGATTAAGCTCACCGCATGTCTACCAAGCCTTTTATATGAACAATAAATGTCTATGCACATGACGCAACAATCTAGAGCAACAAATTTCAGGCTCAGACAGTGGGAACATACATGTTAATTTTCGACAACGGAGATCCATCAGGTCAAACAAATCAACGACTCTCATCCATTCGGGTTCAAAAATCACGCGGGTTTTAATATCAAGTTCGAAGTACTAAGTTCCCAAAGACCTGAAGCCTCCGAAGAGTCGAAGTTCTGAGAACCTGGCATGTCACTTCGACAATTTTCCTTCGGGAGTTTTCGAGCATAACATTCATAAATAGAATGAATTTTCGAAGAAAATCTGGACCGTTCATCGAGCACGACACGCAACAATAGATCATTCACTTTGGGGATTTTCCTCTGGGAGATTTTCATGCTTCACATTTGAAACTCCCGAAACCTAAAATTCTGAAGAGAATCTAGACCGTTCATCCATCATGACACGTGGCAAGTAGATATTTCACTTTAGAGATTTTCCTCTGGGAGGTTTTTCATGCTTCACATTTGAAATTTCTGAAACCCAGACTTCCTAAGAAAATCTAGACCGTTCATCCATCATGATACGTGGCGACATATCATTCATTTCGGAGATTTTCCTCTGGAGTATCTTTCATCTTTCACATTCAATACAACCGAAGCCCGAAAGTCTGAAATGAATTTGGACCATTGATCCCAAGTCAACGAGAACCTTCGATCCTTGCAACAGGTAAATATCACCCACAATCACGTGCTTGAAGGACATCATATCACCACATCACCTCCACATCACCTCCCCTCATCCCAATCACTACTCTCTCTCCTCTCACCACCCGACACTTGTCCTCTGTTGATCTCCATCAGCGGTGGCCCACCTCTCTAGATCAACAGTTCTTATTACAACTCGGACCCCCCCGACCATTCTACCTTTAACGGTGGGGGGGGGGGGGTTCGAGCAAGTGGATTTCCCATCACGAGACCTACCTAATGTGGTGGCTCCTTAAGAACTTGGACCTCCCCCTCTCTAATCTGCTTACCTCCTAACCCCCTCTCCGAGCTCCTCCCAGGTTGTTTTTCAATACCGCCCCCTCTCGCCTTTCGCCACATGTTCTCCACGCAATTCCCAAACTATCTACTCCTCCTCTCCCTACGTGCCACTTGTATCCTTAACTACATGTCACCAACTACATAATCTCGATACCTCCATCGTATTCACACCTCCTCTCACTTTGACATCTGTCTTCACACGTCATCTACCCTCGCGTCCATTCATCTTGTCTCCCGATTGGATGCTCAACTCCACGTCTCCCCTCATGCCCGATGGGCCGACAACCATTCCAATGAAGCTATTTCACAGGTATAGATGTCATATGATGGGGTCAATACAGAGTGCACTTGGCTTCTGAAATCTTAGGTAGAGACAGAGAGTTATGTCTTAGTCACAGGTCTATGAAGATTAGTCTCAGAAACACTTCAACAAACTCTACTCATGCAGCTGGTTATCTCCAATACCCTCCAACAACTCGCAGACATATCATTTTTCAACACAAAACTTTTCTCTATCACTCTGAGGACTATTTTCGGCCACTCAGTTCCTCGAGCACATGTATCAGTTCTGTCGCAAAGACAATAGTAGTTTTATTTGATTAAGTCCAACATTTTCCTAGATTAGATGCAAGAGTGGTATTTTGTGTGTGATAAGAACCACTATTGCTGATTAAGCCTAGTGTCTTAGTAAAGTTAATTATTTTATTTACGAACAGTTCCCTAAATTTAAGACTCAGTCCCCTAAGGATGAGAGCCTTTGCAACTCTTTTAAATAGTTAGTTTTTGGATATTGTAAAGGTTAGATTTTTTGAGGAAAGAATAACAATACAACAAATTGGTTGGACCTGTTTTATGCACAGATTAAAGCTCTCTACCTGGTGAAAATACTCTTGATGAAAATGTTTCGTTCAACTCTTCACGTATTTTCATTCTTATCTTGAATACAATTTTTGATTTGTGCAACGTACATTTCATTTCCTTTCAGCTATTGTATGACTTTTTTTTATTGATATGCAACCTGTCAAATGACTAATTGTTTGGTGAAGATTTGTTTTCTGAAACCTGTGGGAGTTATTGTGTTTTGATACATTTTTGATGTCTTGAAATGATATTTTAAGTATTGAACTTCTTGCAACATATTATTCATTGAGTAGTTTGTTGTTTCTCTTTTTTTTTCTATTATTTCACTAGTCTGTCATTAGTGTGCCATCATCCAAGGAGGGCCCTCATCCATATCATTCTACCAAACCAACCTTGCCTTTGTATTGATAGAATAACCCTCTGACTAACCAACAAAAAATTAAAGAAGCAATCATTCTAAACTGATAGGTGGCCTAGAGTTTCCCTTTAACAGTCAGGTGCAGACTTTAGGACCAACATCTTCTGGCGCCTTTGCCGAGGAATGGAGTAACGAAATATCTTTCCCTGGGAGAATAACAATTGATAATCTCTGACCTTTGATGGTGAAAAAATATCAGACACAGACAGACTACCATGTTTCACCTGGCTACTTCACTAAGTAAAATCCAAAGAAGAAATAATGGTGCCCAGAAACGGATTCAACAGATCCAAATCTAAAAATAGCAAAGCCAAGAAGGCTGATTCTAACCCTGAGAATAACACAATAGGCTTTGAACTAGAAAGACAACTAAGAAAATCCATGGTAACTCATAGATACACTTCCCCCTGTTACACATTATTTTGGTCACTCTGATGATGACCCTACACGCATGTGTTCAGGCTCTCAAAACAATCTTTTACATGAGAAAAATGACTAAGTTCTTCCCCTACAAGGCATATTTTTAGAATGACGCCATAGGTTGGCAGTGGTACATAGTGCGGAAATCCTTGATTTCCATAGGCTGCTCTATGTCTGGTTCATGGGATTTCCGCATGCTTCTATATAGGCAGGGTGCGATGACGTTTGAAGCTAAGGAAAGGAAGAAGTTTCAAGAAGTTTCTAAAACGAGAATCTTATAGAATGTGAGGTGGTGTCCGTATGGTTGCGGTCTTAATGGATTCTTTGATTTGGTGGGATCATCCTCATCCTTGTAACCACTCCACCTTCTCCTATATAATGATGGGTTTCTCATGGAAAAGGTTAAGCAAGATTGAGCAAAGAATTGCTGAAAGAATAGGCTGAAGACTGTGTGAAGGATCCTGTTACAACTGATGCTTGTGGCCTCTACTTGTCCATCAAGATTTTGTGGACTATCTTCATATGAATTCAGAGCAAGTGTGTGTGTGTGTGTGTTGGAACAAAGGACCACCGTAAGGGAACTTGCGACATCAAGGCAATTTGGTTGTATCTTCCACTTTTACTTAATATGATATAGTGACATGTTTCTTTCCCATAAAATCATTAGCGTTTTATTACATGACTCCTTGATCACATGTTTAGGTTTCCATTGAATCTACAATTGTTTCTTTCACTTTGGTTGGTTTGTGTCATTATAGATCTGATCTCACAAGAACACTGGAGCGAAGCAGGGACAACAGAGATATAAGGAAGCGATATCTAAAGGTATGTCATCCATTCCTTCTTTGATAGTAAATTCAATGATAACAACTTAGGGAAAACGTCATGTCATGTCTTGTTTTGTTCTAGATCCAGGTGTATCTAGGGAGATTAGTTTATGTTAGGATTCACCGTTTTATCCAATAACAAAATTGGCGACTCAACTAGGGATACGACTTGCTTGTGGTTTTTTGTTGGCCATTTGATTTTAACCTATTCTTTTTACTTGAAATTAGTCTATGAGTCTGTGGGAGATCCATTCAGACACTCTGGATTTGAAATTTCACTTAGATCCTTTACCCTCTTCTCAAAATTTCTTGATTTACAGACACTTCCGCATTGTACCCTATACACAACCTATGGAAACCTTCAATTTCCGTGCCCTGTCTATTTGCTTCAGTGCAAACTTTCCGCACCCTATCTGTTTCTGGCCTGTAGAAACTCTTGATTTCCACACTGTAATGTGCTATTAGGCTGCGATGGCGCCTGTGAAATTTTTTGAGTTGGGTTTTAGCCTCTGTTGATGCCCAATTTTGATTTAATTAGCTGGGAGGGACTTTTAATGCCAACCCTTGACTGTTTTCTGGAAGTTTAACTTGCTGTTGATTGGTTTCGGAGATCGAATACCTATATTTTAGTCTTTTTCCAATTTTTGTCTTTGATTTTTATTGACAAGGATATAATCTCTGAGCTTGTATCTGAGTGCTTTTTCGATTAAAAGTATTTGATTGGATTCAACATTTTGGATTGATTATGTGTTCTGGATTGCTTGATGATTACGAAGTCATTTTTCATTTACGTTTGAAGAAACACTTTCTTGTCATTTTTTTTTACTTTTATCTTCATTGAAAGTTTGATTTGGGTGCTTGTTGAGTGTATAATGTTTCTTGGATTACTTGTCCTTTCTTCGTCATACCCCTGATCTGCTTTTAGGAAGGAAGAATTTAAAGTCACTTACTCTTTCAAGTAATCATATATAAGGAAAGTTTATTGCATCCAAAAGAAGAGAACATTGAGGAACTACGTTGTTCATGGTTGTTTTCATTTGTGTCCATTTAAGAAAAAGAAAGTATATTTCGTAGCTTACATCATTCTAGAAATACCTTTTCCCTTCTGTAGATAGAGTTCATTGAATGAAAATTTGCATCATTCATTTCTATTTGCATATTGTTGGGTCAAGGTCTTACAGAACATTGGTTTCATTCCTGTCTCCCTATTGAGTAACAACAACTTAAAAAAAAAAAAAAAACATTGCGAAATCTTAAAATCAATTAGTAACTTTTATTTTCTAGGGATCTTTTACACCAACATTAGCTAGGCTAGAGCTTTGGAATAGGCTGTGAGACACACTCTCCAAAGCACAAAACACACAATAGCATCTTGTGATAGTGAGTGTTTAATTCCATTTGCAACATTTTGTCCTGGGAAACCCTTCTCACGCAAGGGTCAAACCTGAGATCACATTGAGATTGGAAGAGTTACTCACCTGGCTTTGTTGATATTAGTGTAGAGATTGCACGTATTATGGGGGTTGCTTGAAGGTATACCCACAATGATGAGTGGAAGTCTCTCAAGTTGATTTCGGGCTAGATACCCTGCCTTTGCACGTGGATCGGACTGTTGACTGTTTCCCCAGGCATCACTGTTGTTCTTGGTAGCCTTAGTTGCATATATTCTTAGGGTCTTGTACGAGGTGACCATGGAGGGGAAAGTCTTCACGATACCTGGAATTGATGTTGGCCAGACTCACTCGGACTCCTTGGAGGGTATACCCACAATTATGTGTGGGAGATTTCACCAAGGCGTAAGTCTGTTAAGTAGGTCGTTAACGTAACTTTTCCACCTGCTTTGTCCTAGCCCCTTCTTGTCTTGACTTTGCAATTTTGGATTTCATCACCAACTAGTGACTTCTAAATAAGATGTTTTTGTTTGCTTGGTCTGATTCCTAGATTTTATTAGCGAGTGTTGTTTGTTTTCATAGTTGGCCATAGATTTTTTCCATAAAATTTTTGGTTCAACCAACATTGAACCTCCACGCCATTCACGTAGGATGTAAGGAATACCTTCGGAAGATCCAAAATTTTCCAAACCCTTGCTTCCTAACCCACCAAAGGGTTCTCCTCAATAGAGTGAGGTCCAGGACAACATGCCATTTCAAGCAAAAAGAACTGACTCTCTAGACAATTTTCGAATTGTTTCTGATTCTCTAGACGCTTTCTGAATACTTCCTGGATACAAGAGATGTATTCTCTGGCTGAACTTCTTTGAAGAACTTGTTGTTGACACTTCTGGAATACCAATTGGACCTCTTACCGGCCCAGAAAGTGAGGATCCTTTTTGGACCACTGACATATTTCGAACCCCGGCTACAGTGCGAGACCTTTACGTCTCGGGTGTAGGTGCTGATATACCTATCATCTCTGAACTACCCAAGACGTTTGCTACTTATACGATACCTCTAGATCACTTTAATAGAATTTTTTTTTATCTTTTTGTGTGTTCAGACACCTAGTTCAGTTGTCCTAGCTCGACCATTCCTCTTCAGATGGCCCATTCTACAACGGTCCCAAATTCCACGACTATTCCCATTGGGAATACGATGGTTACCCAAGCTCCCATCGGTAAACCACTTTCATCTAGACCTGTCCCATCTCTTCCTCATGGGTACCATTCTTTAAATACTTCCATCCCCATTTCTACCCAAGTTCCATCCAAATTTTCTGGAATTTTTACCCCTCCTAGATACAATGCTGCTACCGGTTTCATTCCGACACCTTCCCAGGTCCCCTCCGGAGGGTCTTATCTACCTTTTATGGGAGGATTTGGCCCAAGTGGCTCCAATCCTATTGGGGGCTATACTCCATCATTCAATTCTAGTTTTTAGATTCCTATTGGAGGACAATATAACACTGGGGGGAAAAATCAATTTGGAGGTCACAGCCAAATTGGAGCACAACCCCTACTTGGAAGACAACCCCCACTTGGAAGTCCTACCCCACCTTATAGAAAAAACATTCCAGGATCGTTAGCCTAGTATTGGAACCTTCTCATCCAGGGAAATCCATAATCATCTGGGGGGAAACAACCTCAAGTTATCTCTTTCATACCCTCTAGTTTGGGCCAGTCATATCTCGGTTCTTCCAATCCCATTTGGGGTTCGAACGTCCAATATAGTGTCCTTTTTTAGGGGAACATCCCTAATTAGTACAACCCTATAGGATACATGCCTTTGCATTCACGTTCGAATCTGTCAGGACATTCACCTCACATGCAGACTACTTATGGTCCTACTCGTATACCGACGAGACTTCCTCCCCAAAGTCACCAGTATCCTCATGTGAATAGATAGTTACCCTTTTTAGCCACTTTGGATCTTCCTGACTTGTCTAAAATCTTGAATGACCCCATCCTGCATTATCCCCATTGTCCCGTTATACCGGCCAAGCTACCATCCAACATTCCAAAATTTGATGGTAAACCGGGAGAAGATCCAAACAACCATGTCATGACTTTTCACCTTTGGTGTTCGCCCAACTCTTTGATGGATGATTCCATTCGGTTACGACTCTTCCAAGGAACTCTTACGGGTTTGAATACAAAGTGGTATATAGAGTTACAATGAGGCTTCTTCACTGACTTTAATACCCTAGCCATAGATTTCCTCACACACTACCAATTGCCAATCCGTTATGAAACACGGACCAAGATTTTGAGTTCCTTCAAGCAAAATAAGGCCACTCACATCTTCAATCACATTCATGAGTGGAGACAAAGACGACGTTTGATCAAACTCGATCTTCCCGATCATTTATTGGCAGAATGGTTCATAAAATCCTCCGTGAATAAAATATCCCATGACATTTCCATGGGTGGAGTTGTCACAGAAGAACAAACGATCATTTGCGCTCAGTACCTCAATCTCGTTTATTCACAAACAGGTACTCTTTTCGATTTTCTCCCTGACGCACCTCATCCTTCTACCACCACTACCTCAACTATCCCTGCTTCTTATCATGTGGCTAATGGTGTGATTGGTACTTTCCATGCTCAACCTCAATCTACACAAGACTCTCCCACCAATCCCAAGTCTACTGCTTCTAATGTTCAAAATGCTCCGAGTCCTACTCCTTCCACCAACAAGACCTCTGAGGTGAACTCTGTTTAATATACCCCTTTCAGAAAAAATAAATCTAAAAAAGGGAAGGGTAAGAATAAGGAGGATAAAAATAACCCGCAATTTGAGAAAGCTAAAATGAAACCTACTGATGATAAGGATACGTGCAAACCCCGATACCCTTGCCTTTTGTGTGGTGATGATCACTACACAAAATATTGTCCAAGACGGGCCAAGGCTACTAAGTTTCTTCAAGGGACCGTGAAACCTCCCACACCTGCCATTTTGTCCCAACCTTTCCCTTCCCAACAACAGGCCCAATTGGTCATTCATGACCAACCCTCTCCCTCCACTACTTCTTATGTACTTATGTGCACAGGTGATTCAAAAAAGAATGACGTTACACTTACCACTCGGGCCAAATATTACTCTTCCTCAAAGGAGAAAGTTGATGATATACCACCTCCACTGGTTCAACAATCTCCCTCAACTTCACCTCCCAACGATCATCTTCATCTCAAACGACCGAGTCTCGATACAGTTTTTCGCCCTCCCCCAAAGGGTGTTGTTCGAAAGTCTACCTTCAATCCTCATGCACATGCTACTTAGAACTACAGTATTGTAGAAGATTTGGCACAAACACCTTTCGTGATGTTAGCTCTTGAAGTCCTTCAAAGTTGTCCCACTAAATAGAAGGCACTGTTAAAAGCTATTGGTGGAATTGACCCTACAGATACAAATTTGATAATTTTTGACTTGGAAGATCACATTCCAAGGCTACCCCCTCAACTTTCATTTCAGATACAAGTTGTTGTCGCAGACAAGAAAATTTGTAAAACCATTATTGATGAGGGTGCCTTGACATGTGTAATGTTTGTTGCTTGTTGGAAAGCCATTGGCTCTCCTCCCTTAACTGAATCACACAACACTCTCAAAGCCTTCAATGGCTATGGCTTTAAACCCTACGGTGTACTCCCCTCATTGCCTATTAGGTTAGAAGAATAATCGGTCAATGTTGAAGTTGAGTTCTTTGATACACCTCTTGATTACAACCTCTTACTTGGACGTAGATGGATTGATTCTATGCGTGCAGTTGTATCTACTCTTTTCCATGTAGTACGTTTTCTACACTAGGGAAAAGTTGTTACAATAGACCAACTTGCCTTTTTTAACTCTGATGCTCGTACTAGAAACATACACTTCATTTCAAAGACACCCCCTGGGTACGAGAATGTCAGTGTGGGTCTACTAAAAGATTCGACTCTCATGGGTATGTTCCCAATCCCACCACTCGATGTTCCACCTTCTTTGGTTTCCTCTATCAACATGATTTCCACCTTCGTTCGTGAAACCCCCCCGTCTTCTGACCCGTAGATAGTACCCACACCTGGTGATTATCTTCGCTATGGTGACCAGATGCCTTTAAGTTTGGTTGAATCCGCTTATCAAGCCATTCAATTGACAAACCATTCTACTCCTTCTCTTGGTGATTCATCCCTTGATCCATTCCACATTATTTTTCCTACGGACGAGATGATCATGTCGGTTATGTCCATGGAAGACACCCTATGGGATGATGGGCATCATCGTTCCATCCTCTTTCTAGAGCAGCACACCTTAGAGAGTTACCAATGGATCTCGAATCCATCAACCATTGTTGTCGTCTCTTCTATTCCCGAGTCTACACATGATGTGTTATATGAAGAGAACTTGAGTAACATTTCACCCACCATCCCCCTCAACATATCCATTAAACCTGGAGTTGTCGAAAATGTTTACATCGAAGCTTCATGATCTACCGATGAGGTTGTCACATATAAGTCCCTTTTTCAGGAGTTTCATGACATATTCACATGGATCTATGAAGAGATGCCGAGTATTGACCCCGATATTGTTGTACACAAAATTAAGACATACCCAGGCGCTAAACCCATCCGGCAGAGACTTTACCCGGTCCAACCTCGTAAAGAAGCTGCTATCAAGCTTGAGGTTGAAAAACTTCTTAAAGATGGCTTTATTTATCCCGTGGATTTAACTGATTAGGTATCCAATCTAGTTCTGGTTAACAAGAAACAAGTTACGATTTGTGTTTGCATTGATTATAGGGATATCAACAAAGCTTGTCCTAAGGACAACTTTCCCACCCCCTTCGTTGACCATATCGTCGATGATTGTGCCGAAAGTGAAATCTTCTCTTTTATGGATGGTTTCTCTGGATATAATAAAATCAACATATTACCCGTGGATCAACACAAAACCGCTTTCAATTGTCCTTGGGGCACCTTTGCCTACCGGAAACTACCCTTTGGTTTAAAGAACACCGGTGTGAATTTTCAATGTTCCATGTCTTACACTTGTCATGATATCAAGCACATTGTACAACCATATCTAGATGACCTACCAACACATTCCATGCATCATAGTGACCATCCGACACACCTCTAATCCATTTTCCTTCATTGTCGGTTCTATCGTATATGCTTAAACCCACACAAATGTGTCTTCTATGTGGAGTCCTGCCGACCTCTGGGCTTTATTTTTTCACGTCAGGGGATCAAGGTAGATCTTTTGAACGTCGAGGCGATCCTCAATTTCCCTCCTCCTTCCTCACTCCGCCAGCTTCAAAGTTCGCAAGGGAAGGAATTTTTTTATGTCGTTTCATCCCAAACTACGCTGAGTTAACACTCGGATTTACTCGGCTGCTGAAGAAAGGTTATGAGTTCGTATGGGATACCACTGCCAAAAAAGATTTCGAAGCTTTGAAACTGACTTTAACCCGTACCCCACTACTTTTCCCACCTGATTATAGTCGAGATTATTTCCTTTATCTCAGTGCTTTGGACTCTACCATTGCCATGGTTCTAGTCCAAGAAGACGATTTACACGGCAAAAATGTCATTTATTATTTGAGTTGGAGTCTCAAGACTACCGAAGACAAATACTTACATGTTGAAAAACTAGCCTTGGAAGATTTTCAAGCTATCCAACATTTCCGTCACTATATCCTATTACGCAAGACCACTGTAATTTCCGACTGCAACCCTATGCAGCACATTCTTACATACCAATTGCTAGGGGGAAAATACTCCAAATGGATAATGATTCTCCAGGAGTTTGACTTAGATTTCGAACACACTAAGTATAAGAAATCCTTGGTGTTTTCCGAACTGATATGTGACCTTCCCTGCAATGAGACATAAAATGTAGTAGAGGATTCTTTACCTGACGAATCCCTCTTTCTAATCAGTTTTGATGACCTCTGGTATGGATATATCATTGTTTATCTCCAGACTCAGAATTTTCGACCCGATTTTTCTAGCGCTGACTGTCATCGTATACGTTACCAAACCCGTCAATATATCATCCTCGATGACACTCTTTATCACCGTGGGGTTAACTCCATTTTTCGATGATGTCTCACCTATGATGAGGCTGGGAAAGATTTAAATGACTGCCATTCTGGAGCATGTGGTGGTCACATGTTTGGGTATGCTACTGCCCAAAAGATCTTACGAGCAGGGTATTTTTGGCCTTCTTTATTCAAAGACTATATTATTGCTGTCCAAAAATGCCATGCTTTTCAAACATAAAACAACAAGATACGATATCATACCACTCCTTTACACCCTATAGTTTCTATTGGACCTTTCGCAAAATGGGGCATTGATTTCATGACATGTAACCCTCACTCGGTTCGGGGGCATGGATACATCATCATAGCCATGGATTATTTCAAAAAATGGGCCAAGGCGATGCCTACATTCGATAATACCATAAAAACTATAGCCCTATTCATATTCAATCATATCATCACATGATTCAGAATCCCATAAGCTATCGTCACCGATCATGGTAGCCATTTCCAAAATTTCATGATGTCCAAGCTTACCAAAAAGTTGGGTCTTTGACATGAAAACTCAACCCCCTACTATCCACAGGCCAATGGCCAAGTTGAAGCAATAAACAAGGTTCTTATCACCATGCTTCGACGGATAATAGGAATTCACAAGACAAGTTGGCACACAATGTTGTTTTCAGCATTGTGGGCCTATC
The DNA here is from genome assembly GCA_009831015.1 of Picea engelmannii. Lineage (NCBI taxonomy): Eukaryota > Viridiplantae > Streptophyta > Pinopsida > Pinales > Pinaceae > Picea > Picea engelmannii. The sequence goes on along the minus strand of ML818324.1, from coordinate 103,107 downwards.
AAACATCCATGAAGTTTGCCACGGGATTTACACCTTTTTAGCTAGTGTATAGTATCAAAGTTGTTCTACCGATTGAATGTGAGATACCGTCATTGAAGCTAGTTGTTGAACTTCTCCCCAACACCTCTACCGAAGAAGAACTTCTATTGTATCTAATGCGATTAGACAAAACTTGTCGTGATGCCACCTTGGTTATTAAAACCCAGAAGAAACATGTGAAAGCCCAATATGACAAGCATGTTAAACCACATGTTTTCTCTAAAGGTGATCTAGTTCTTCTCTATGAACAAGATCGTGATTCACTAGGGGCCAAAAAATTTGAGGCTATGTGGCATGGCCCTTATGTCATCAAATGAGTGTTGGAAAAAGGTGCCTATGAGTTATTCGATCATGATGGTATTCCTTTGAGTGAACCCATAAATGGGCTTTACTTGAAGAAGTACTATGCCTAGGTTATCTTTGCATGAGTGCTTGTATTTTTATTGTATCATACTTTTGTGTGCTACTCTTGTGTTTTTTCATTATTTGGTTTCAACCCCTAGCGGATTAACTTGTGTTGTGCTTGGTTTCCAGATGTTGGTGTCTCCGCTACCCCACATTGGCTTTGCTGATGGCACTAGCCATACTACTCAAAACTTAGCATCCACTGCTTGGAAAATCTATGCACCTACGAGTGAGTTAATCAGTCTACAAGGTGTTTTCCTTGGTCGTGCAACTAACAACATCACATAATATAGCGCAGTCATTGAATTATTGACTGATTCTATTTCACTTGGAATCCATCACCTGGTTGTACAACTTGATTTACAACTAGTAGTACTACAACTTAGTAATGTCTATGCTATTCGAAGTCCTACATTGTTACGGGTATATTTGCGAATTCGCCTCTTGGAACGTTATTTTGATTATATTGAGTATCAGCACATTCCTAGATGTCTAAATACGTTAACCGTTACATTAGATAATTATGTGTTAGACAGACATTTGAGACATTTATAAATCCAATAACACATCACATGTTGTATATAAATAAAAGTAATCCAGTAGAAGCCTCATATATATATATATATATATATATATATATATATATATATATATATATATATATATATATATATATATATATATATATATATATATATATATAAANATATATATATATATATATATATATATATATATATATATATATATATATATATATATATATATATATATATATATATATATATATATATATAACGACAAAATGTTTTACAAAAAGGTGTTTTCCATCCAAAAGACCAAAATATCAAAATATGAATCCCACAGCTTCTACAAAATAACATCATGAATGCTACTCACAGTAGCATACTATTGCCCGTGCTACTCTGCGAAGTAATTGATTGAGTGAACTAGACACGCCTACGGTGTGGCACTGATAACACCTCAGAATCTCGTTGATTGATATATTTGGGATGTCTGCTATCAAACCCTCTAGATTTTGCTCGACCGCTTCATAATCGTCAGCATCCCATCTTGCTACTACCACTGCTTCCCCTCACCTATGAATGGGGGAAGTTCCTGGAGGCTGGTGTGTCCCTACATCTGCATGGTCAAAATGTTTGATTAGTCATTGTATAGAGATCATATATATATAAAAAAACATCTTATATTCTAAAATTTCACAAAAACACCATAAAAACTAAATGTTTTTCTTACCTAGGTCCCCCCACTGAAAACCCTTAGGTAGAACCAAATCAGAGTCATTGCAAAATTCCAGGCTGACATACACATAATCATCTATCATCAATATCTATGGCCTCAACCGGTCAAAGAGTGCATCATTATATTTAATAATGGGGCCTGCTACATGCCGAGTCATGAGATCGCACCATCGCTTCATCCGCGGATCTCGTGGCACTGGTATACCCCACTCTACCTATAGGCGTAAATGAGGGACTCTTTCTAGAAAGAAAGACACCAAAATGGATCCATACTCGGATTGCTTCAGGTCCCCGTTCTTGATTTTGGTTAACTGTGTCTTCATACTGTGAAGAAGACCATCACACCAGTTGAACACATGAGGTTCCGTGCATTCCACGATATACTGAAAATAAATTTGGAGGGCCATGTGTAGAGATGCACCTCTCGCCATGCACACGATGGTGAAAAGGATGGTCCACAGAGTTAAATCCCGAACACCTTTGATGGCTACCTTACCTTTGCGTCTCTCAGCCTCAGGTTCATAGTACCGACGGATGTATTCGCTCATCGGTAGGCCACCACCTTGACCTCCTATTAAGGTCACATGTGCTCCACGATGGGATAACCCCATCAAGAAGTAAATGTATTTGATTTCCAAAGAAAGAACATGGAAACCTACATGAAACACCTGCTGGTCTACATCCTACATGTGAACCAAGTATTCTAGTAACCTCATTTGGGCTCTCATGCCCTGGATTTGATTTTTTTTTAACAATATGCACTGTTGAAGGGAATTGATGGTGCCTAGGTCATTTAAGGCCATAAAGTCATCATCCTCGTGTTCCCATTCTCTCCATTCCAACATTTTGGCAATCAAATACCTGTGTGGAGACGGGGAAAGGAAGTTAGCATCTTCAATCATTGATTTTGAAATTCTTTTTTGGGAAAACGCATGCATAATTTTTTGGGTTTTCGGCCGCCGCAGACAAGTTTCTAGTACAGTGTGGGGTTTTCGCAGGTGAGACATAGGGAACCTGCGAAAATCATTGATTTTCGTAGGTCCCGATACTAGTCACCTACGACGGCCCCAGCGTGAGCCTATCGGCCCAAAAACTCATCCAAAAACTACCTTTAAACCAAAATAAATGAATTTCAATCCATTGAAAAAGAAGAGGATGATGAGCTTACCATGTTGATGGAGACCATTTGCTGAATGATCACCTGTGATTCTCGCAATAGACAACCGAAATATGAGGTAAAAATAGGGTTTCTAGACAAGTTTTGGATGAAATGCAAATGAAATAACAATAAGAGATCTTACCCCCTTTTTATTTCATTTTTGTTTTTTCTTATAATATTTTATATTATTTTAATGCATTTTATCATAACCTAATGGTCGAATGGTTGTGTGAGTCTGTTGTTTCTCGCAGATGTGAAGACTAAGGCCCTGAACAATGTCGTATGGATGATTTTTCTTGATTCACTTTTCTGTTTGTTTCATATACCAGTACTTTTTAGGGTTTTTTAGAAAAACCTCGAGCCTAGTCTTTGTTCGTTCTCATGCTCGAAAATCAATGAGAACATAACCAAGTACAATTTTGTCATTTTTTCGTACTCGTCATGGAAACACGAAAAGTGGAACCCATGGAGTATCCTTTAAGCTCTTTTCACACTCCATAAAAATGAAAAGATTGCCGAGCGACCTTGTTCTTTTCACACTCGTAAAAGTGTTTGAAGAAAACATTCGATGGGTGATAGTTTATCACTTTTTTGGTCTCATCGGATTACTTTACGAAAAAGGAACTGAGATAGTTCTCTTTAATGTGTTTTTCAGACTCTATAAATATGAAAAACCCTCAAGTTTTCTATCTTTGGACTCGTTAAACAAACATTGAAAGACCCACATGGGACCAAACTACTCCTTCTTAGGGTTCGTTAAACATATTCTGAGGGACTCGTCCGAAGGATGAACTTATATCAACAAACATATGTTATCCTCCTCAAGCTTGCATAAAAATAAAGAGGTACTCGCCAGAAATGGTGGGGGAAAATTTGGGAAAGAAATGTGTCTCTATACCCGTGTTAGTGGCAGTACTAGTCTCTCTTGAACATGACACCCCCTTCATCATTTGAATCTGGGTTGGTCAATCCATTTGTCTCTTTTCTGACCCTCTGTGAGTCCATATCTTGGGTCATCTTTGAGTCAATGTCACCAAGGCCTTTGTCATGCCATCCATATGTTCAAGAGAATTCCAAACAAGCTCTCTCTCGAGTCGGCCATCTGCAATTGTCAATTCTTACTGTGTCAGCCTTCCCTGTGTTAGTTTCAAATCATTTTCATACTTTGATCTACCCTAAATATGTTACTTATTTCATGTCACTGTTGGGGGATACATCAAGGCCCTCCTGTGACGAGTCTTTTCCTGCTGACTTCAACTCATCATCCAGGAACAAGACTTAGAAATCATTTAGTACCTTAGAGCCTGCATGCCTCAATGACAAGTTTCTTCACTTTCGACAGTGGATTCGCATCATTGGTCCCTGATCGAGAGATTTCATTGAGTGTTCGAGTTCAACTCATTTATTCACATTCATTGGATTGTACTAAGGTACCTTGGGAGTCATTGACATCAATGGTGATTTCCCTCTCACTTGTTAATGGTTTTCATCAATGACCGGTAATCAAGTGGTTTCTACCATGTTCGACTTCAACACCTGCAATTGCATGGTTAGATTCATACTTACGACGACGGGGTTGAAGACCCTGAATCTCATCATTTTGGTCCAAGTTGCGATGAAGTATTTATGATTTGTATTTGACACAAAAATCCACTTTGTATGTCTCGTGGCTATGTCTGAATTTAAAATTTCTAATACATAGATCCACAGTGTTGTTGTTGGGTATTCTACCCTACGGACTAATAAGCTAGGGCTCTAAACTTATACGCAGAAAATGACCCTTAAGATTGAAATTTTAACCTTCTACCCAAAATCTCAACCCCTTTTTGAGCAAACAATGGAAGAATCAACTCACC
>ML818324.1:65904-82525 GCA_009831015.1 Picea engelmannii | reverse complement strand
TCTCGGCGGAAACTTCCCTGATTTTTTGCATTGTTAGGTACTCGCGGGCTGTTTTAGGCTAGCCCGCGGATACCCGCGTGCAGTAAGAGGACAACAAGCGGATGCCCGCGCCCAATAAGAAGTTAGGGCGCGGGTTGCTTGTTCTGAGTGGTTTTTGAGGAGTTACTCAGCATGGCTTTGGCTAGGAAGAGGCATGAGTTGGCCTGATGCCAGGTAAACCTGTATGGTGCATTTTAGGGTTATAACAAGTGTATTTCTGGTGGCTATGTAAAATCTTGACGACATGGATCCATGGTGTATAATTGATGGCCATGAATTACATTTATGATTTAAATCACTTTTAGTTTGAGCATGGGAATTCCTACCTCAGAAATAGTATAATTTTTATGCAGATGCTTAACTGTTTGCAAGTTTATGATTGGTCCTCACCTTGTTCCTGACACACACACGCATTTTACAAAGAATTTCAGCTGTCAAAAGTTCCACCCTCATACTTTGGGGGGAATTCTGTTACACATTATTTTGGTCACTTTGATGATGACCCTACAGGCATGTGTTCAGGCTCTCAAAACAATCTTTTACATGAGAAAACTGACTAAGTTCTTCCCCTAAAAGGCATATTTTTAGAATGACGCCATAGGTTGACAGTGGTACATAGTGCGAAAATCCTTGATTTCTGCAAGTTTCTCTATGCTTGGCTCGTGGGATTTACGCATGTTGCTATATAGGCCGGGTGCGACGACATTTGAAGCTAAGGAAAGGAAGAGGTTTCACGAAGTTTCTAGAAGGAGAATCTTATAGAATGTGAGGTGGCGTCTTTATGGTTGTGGTCTTACTGGATTCTCATCCTTGTAACCACTCCACCTTATCCTATATAATGATGGGTTTCTCATGGAAAAGGTTAAGCAAGATTGAGCAAAGAATTGCTGAAAGAATAGGCTAAATATTGTGTGAAGGATCCTATTACAACTGAAGCTTGTGGCCTCTACTTGTCCATCAATATTTTGTGGACTATCTTCATACGAATTCAGAGCAAGTGTGTGTGTTTGTGTTGGAACAAATGAACACCAAAAGGGAACTTGCGACATCAAGGCAATTTGGTTGTATCTTCCACTTTTACTTAATATGATACAATTACATGTTTCTTTCCCATAAAATCATTAGTATTTTATTACGACTCCTTGATCACATGTTTAGGTTTCCATTGAATCTACAATTGTTTCTTTCACTTTGGTTGGTTTGTGTCATTACAGATTTGATCTCACAAGAACACCAGAGCGAAGCAGGGGCAACAAAGATATAATGAAACGATATCTAAAGGTATGTCATCAATTCATTCTTTGATAGTAAATTCAATGATAACAATTTAGGGAAAGCATCATGTCCTGTCTTGTTTTGTTCTAGATCCAGGTGGATCTAGGGAGATTAGTTTATGTCCACATTCACTGATTTATCCACCCTTAAATTCTTTGCATCATCAAAAGAATTTATCCTTCCTTGAATTTCGCCCTTCTTTTCTTCACTTTTCTCAGAAATTCAGCTTAGATATCCTTTGTTTACCTCATACACCTATAATTATTCAATATGATCAAGTGTGTTTAAAATGAGAGAGCCTCGCCTTTTATTTATACTCTCAAAGTAGCTTCCTTAAAAACATCTTCTAGGTCACTTGACCCACTTTCCTTATTTTAGGGTTAACCCACTTCTAAGTTTTCCATTAAATTTATTATTTAAATAATTTATTTTGTATTCACTTTGAATTATAGTACACTCATCACTTCACTTTATTAATTACCTTCTAAAATCTCTTAAACCACTTTGACTAGTTTGACCTTTTGGGCTTCTAGATGACATAAGAGGGTCCTCCAACTTCGTATGGCCATAACTCTCAAACCGCGAGGAGTTATGTGGCATTCCACATACCACCAAAAATGGCATGACATGTAATCTCCATATAGAATAGTATTACCTTAAAATATATCAAAACTGATACCGTTATCCATCAAAAAATTTGGGTCTATTATCCAAACCTGAGTTCTCCAACTTCTCATGGCCATAACTCTCTAACCGTGAGGAGTTATGTGACGTTCCACATACCACCACAAATGGAATGATAAGAATTATCAATATAGGATAGTTTCACTGAAAAATTCACTGACCTTTATATCATTATTCTACAAATAAACATGGATTCTCTAACCATACTTATAGGATAACTCAATCCACAAAGCGTCTTCTCATGAGGGATTTCACCATAAGGGAACCACTTTGGAGTTCATCCATTTGTACTTATTATCAACCATGACAAGACAATAATGAGTCATCAAACAAAAATGCCACACCTTGCTGAATTGTGGCTTATTCTAGAGAGCGACCTTGTAGAGCGTTCCCTGCACGAAATGTTTGTTGAATTGATCTGAAACCGTAACAAAACATACTACATACTGTACTATAACCAACACATTTGGTCTTATTTAATTTGGATCTGTTATGAATAAGTTATGATGTTTTTACCTGAAACACCTGTTTTTGACTAGTTTCAGGACTAACCACAAACCCTATTTTCCACGGAGTGTAACTCCAAAAATACAGTGACCCACAAGCTGAATTTTTTACCAAGGTCAAAGAAGTCAAAGTGACCTAAAAGAAGAAATCATTATTTAAATGATAAAGTAAAGTGACAAATTCAAGGGGGATTATTTAAATAATAAAGAGAAGTGACAAAATCAAGAAATGATAAAGTAAGGTGACAAAATCAAGAAGGAATATTTAAATGATAAATTATTGGAGAACTTTCTATTTATGGAAAGTGGTTAACCCTAAAATAAGGAAAATAGGTTAAGTGACTTAGTTTAATATTATTTAAATGATAAAGTAATTGACAAAGTCAAGGTGGATTATTTAAATAATAAAGAGAAGTGACAAAATCAAGAAATGATAAAGTAAGGTGACAAAATCAAGAACGCATATTTAAATGATAAAGTATTGGAGAACTTTCTATTTATGGAAAGTGGTTAACCCTAAAATAAGGAAAATAGGTTAAGTGACCTAAAAATGGGTTAAGTGACCTAGAGGATGAAAGTATAAATAAGATAACAATGGTCTCTTGTAGATCATCCTTTTTGTGGATCAATGGAGAGCTTCTTGTGAGAATATCTTTTGGAGTATTGGTGGAGAGCTTCTTGAGCATTTTTGGTGTGGAACACTTGAGAATATTGAATATCTATAGGTGACTGAGGTAACCAAAGGATATCTAAGATAAATTTCAGAGGGAAGGTGAAGAAAAGAGGGCCAAAATTGAATGAAAGACTGAAGGGAAGTTCAAATGTGTCATCTACTGAGGCATACGCGGGTGACAGTGGTATCAGTTGCATACATACGTAGGCTGACCTTGTATAGGTCATGTACATATGCGACCTGTATGTGCAGTAGGCCACGTATATATGGTGAAAACCTACAACAAACAATGTTATAACCTGCAATAAACCATATCAGACATTGCATCACAGAGTTATACCATCACATCAAACTGCAATCCTTGTGCATAGCCCTTTTCCTTAGGATTCACCATATATACACGGCTTGCTGCACATGTAGCTTGTGTATGTACGTGACCTATACAAGGTCATCTTGCATATGTACGTGACTGATACCACTGTCACCCATGTATGCTTTAGTAGATGACACATTTGAACTTCCCTTCAGTCTTTCATTCTGTTCTGGCTTCTCTGTCTTCTTCACCCACTTCTGTAGATGTCCCTGCTCCTCAAAACTTGAGCTATGAGCATCCATATTTTCAAATATGTCTCCCTTCCTTAATTCATTCCTTCTTATAGTCATGCTATATTAATTCCTCATCATGGACTTTCTTCTTGTGTTCCAACACTCCTGGGATTTGTGGCCAAATCCACTAAATATGTAGCATCTCATAGTGTTACAGTGAACATCGATGTGTCCTACTTGATCACATATCCAACAACTTATGGTGTTATGAAATCTTCCATTATATCTTCTTTCATAATATCTACATTCAAAAGCTTTGTGACCATATTCATTACATGAATAACAATGCCCATGAAAAATACTTTCATACCTTTGCTTTGGTGTCCCAAAGATAGCTTCTTGATGTCTTCCTTGCTTTGTTCTTTTGAAATTTTCCTTGCCTTGTGTATATTTTTTCTTTGCAACATTGTCTTCCTTCTTTGATGGACTTACCTCATGCTTATTTGAGGTGCTTGCTTCAACATGTGTAGCTTCTTCTTTGTATCCAAGACCTGATTTATCGTATGGTGATCTTTGACTTTCCAAGATCTCATCCAAGATTTTTGATCTATTCAAGAATTTATTTGACTTCTCCACTTTCTTTCTAAGATAAACAATTTCAACAAATAACTTATCACATGACTCTTCCTTTTCATTAATTTTATTCTTAAAAAGTTCTTCTACCCTTTTGGCTTCTTCAATTTGGGTCTTGAGATGAATAATAGTTTCAAAACTTTTTCTAATCTCATCATCTACCTTCATATCTTATTTTTCATTATTTAGTCTTGTTATATATTCTTCCTTTTCTTCCAATTTTGTCTTATTGCTCTCTTCTTGTTCTTTGAGCATTCCCTTTAACTTCAAGATGTGCCTTTGAATCCTCCTAAGAAACTTCTTAGTGTTATCCGAAATATAGTTATAGTGTGTATAAAAATGATCACTTATGTATATATATAAACCCTCTTCAACTTCATTTTGAAGTTCTAATATATCTTCTTCTATTCTTTCCATGGGTTAACTACCATCAAAATTTACACAAACTATTTCTAGATCATCTTCTTCACTTGAGAAAAATTCAATATCATCACATTTTGAATCATTGCAATCAAGAGACTTTGAAGATTCTATATCTTCATTTGAAATACTTTTGGGATCTTCCTTTGTGCTATGTTCACTTGAAATGTTTTCAAGATCACATTTAGAAATAATACAATCAAGGGTTTTTGGATATTCTTTACCTTTGATAATCTTGATGGAATGGTCTTCAATATCTTCCTTCTCCTTCTTGCTTTGATATGTCTCCTCTAGCTTTAGCCATATATCCTTGGCGAAAGTGCATTGCTCCATGCTTTCTTTGATAGGGCTTGAGAGGAGTCCACTAAGAATTGTCTTGAGAGAAAATGCATCATTCTTCTTTCCTTCCCTTTGAGCTACAAACTTTGACTTGTTCTTCAACAAAACCGATCCACCAATGGATGCCTTCCAAATAGCTTTTCCCATTGTCTTCAAATACACTCTCATCTCTATTCTCCAAGTAGAATAGTTTTCCTCATCAAGGATTGGTATTTCATCATCCATTTGTGTGTCTATGGATCTCCTTCAATCTTGTTAAGGCTTGTAGTTAAGGCCCGCTTTGNNNAAAAATACTTAGTTAACAATCACCATTAACTCATTACTCATTGCTATCATTTATAACTATTTAAATGCCAACACATATCAACAACATATATAAAAAATATATCATCAATAAGTCATCACCACAAGGAACACAAAGAACACAAAAACACAAGATGTATGTACAATTTTTTATTTATTACAGACTACAATCCTTGGGGTTTTTCAGCAACAACTGAATATAGTACAACTCTACAAGAGAACATTGGTCTATAATTCAAGACTCATCTTACACCCTCAACACCAACTGAGATGAGACAACAATCCTCAACATATATCAATCTGTACCATAAACAAGTGCATCAACCATGCACCAACTTGTGTCAAGCAACCTGTAATCAACTTCTACCATAAACAAGTGCATCCAACCATGTACCAAGTATATACAAATTATGTGTCAACTACTCATCAACAATGAATCATCAATATGTACCAACATAATCAACTATACACCTCATGTATGTGCCAACTCATCAAATACTTGTCTCAACCATGACAAGTTTTAGATTAGTCAACAACCCTAACTTGAAATAATCATAACTTTGTACCTGTAATTAATAAAGATATGAAATTGATACACAATGTTATTTAGTGTGTTTTATGCAATTCCTCCAGGTGTCACTACTTGGAACCTCTCATAAAAGGATTTATAGAAAAAATGGCATACCTTTCTGAATTCTGGCTTATTCTAGAGAGCGACCTTGTAGAGCATGTTGGTTTTTAATCATATGAGATATGAGAGATATTCGATATATTATTACAATAATGAGTGTTCCATATATAGGGAACATAAGGTGACCATCCATGAAAGGATGCGTCCCTTGAATAATCAATAACTACTTACTATTATCATTTACTTATTATATACTATATTTAATAATCAATAATAATTATATTATTAATTATTATCTTTAGAGAATGTCTTCCCGATGTTGTCCAAACATCAAAACTCCCTCTCAACAAGGGATACATTCTACAACATGTCACTCTTGTCTTTGAAGTATACTAATTTCACCCTAGACTCATGACACTTGTCTATCAGTCTTGGGAGACATCTCTCTCCCACTTGAACCGAGGAGAAACTCCTTCTGTGATTCTCCCTCTGAGCCAATTAACTCTCTCTAAGATTAGGCTCACTTTGGGTCAGCATGTAAAAGCATATATCATCTTGAGTCTTTATCATTCCTTGTCAAATCACCATGACTGGGACAAAGACCACACCAGGATCTTTCACCACAGGCACACACCTATGAGTGAATGTCAGCTTCATGCTAACTGACACGTGGAAATCACTTCAAGCACCTCAAGTCCATATTATTCCTTGTCATGATCAAGGAAGGACTAAGTCTGGGCCCATTGATCACAAGTGCACCTTTATGATAAATGTATCCTATCTCCCTTGGTATGCAGCCCACTGTAGGAGAAGTTATGCCTGATGCTGAAACATCAAAACTCCCTCTTAGTTAAGGAGGTATCTTTCCATAGTAGTACACAACTACTGTCCAGAGACACACAGTCTCTTCTAGTGGTACAAAACCACCATAGTAGTAAAATATTTGTCACACATGGCACTCCCAGGTGGAATTCTAGAGGCTACTCCCTCTAGGAACACTTAGGCTCAACTTCCCATAGTGTGAGACATCAAGGGTCAACTCCCTTGACATGTACTCATGTTCTCTGAATATGGGATGATGGGCTAGAAGCCCAAATTCACTTATTCCTTCTCAAATAAGTGTCCTCATAGACCAACTCAACTCAATTCATAGAGGAGTACGATCTAGAGAAAGTTTGTCACACATGGCACTCCATGTGTACTTCTAGAGGCTACACCCTCTAGAAACACTAAGGTCAAATCCCATAGTGTATGACATCAAGGGTCAACTCCCTTGAAATGTCCTCATGTGCTCTCCACATGGGATGTTGGGTTATAAGCCCAACTACACTTATTCCTTCTTGAACAAGTGTTCCACTTATCCCTTCTCGGATAAGTGTCCTCACAGATCAAATCAATTCAATTCAGAGAGGAGTATGATCTGTAGAATGTCTCAGGAAGATGCAAACATGAACACTCCCTCTTAGTGAGGGAGTCATTCTCTGCCATGCCAAGTCTGTCATGAAAATACTTAAAATTCATCTTGGTTTGGTAAGAACATCAACAACCTTCTCATCTGTAATGGTACTTGATCTCAATGTGGTTAGATTTGTCTTGAAATATTGGATTATAATAGATATTCACACAAATTTGGTTACCATAATGAATAATGATGTAATCCAACACATGTTCGAATAAATATACAAGGATCTTGTCAAGCCACACTGATTCACAGACTCTCATACTTAATGCAATGTACTCTGCTTCTGTTGTGCTCAAAGCCACACAAATTCATTTCCTGCTACACCAGGAAACCATGGAAGATACCAAAGTGAAGCAACACCTGAAGGTGCTCTTTCTTTCCACTACGCTCCCTGCCCAATCCGAGTCAATATATTCCTGCCATATCATATCAATACTGGAAGTATATCTTAGACAATATCAAACTGTGCCTCGCAAGTATCTAAACACATGCTTCACAACACACTAATGTGTCTATCTCAACTGACTTATAAACTGGATAAGTGCACTCACTACATAGCAATTATTTGGTTTGGTGTTAACTAGATACATCAGTTATCCAACCAACTGTCTATACAGAGTCAGATCAATTCTGTCATAATTGGATTAAGACACACTTAGTTTCTTCAGATTTGTCATCATTGGTGTAGTCACGGGCTTCAATTTCAGTATCTCAAACTTCTTGAATATCTCAACTATCTACTTCCCCTGACTCAGGAATATCTCATCAGTTATCTGCCACACCTCTAGTCCCAAGAAGTAGTGCATCATACTAAGGTCCTTCATCTCGAACTTAGAGGCCAACACATACTTGCATTCAATAATAAGGCTCTCTGTACTAGTGAGAAATTAATCATCAACGTAGAGGACCAAAATCAGGGACTCACCATTAACAATATTGTAGTACATCCTGGGATCGAAAACACTTGTTGAAGCCCAAAAATCATCAGGTGCCCATCGATCCTTGCATACCAAGCTCGAGGTGGTTGTTTGATTCCATACAAGGCCATTTTCAACCTGCACACATGAGACTCCTTCTCATGTATCATGAAACCATCTGGCTTCTCGATGTATACTTGTTCCTTAATCTCTCCATTGAGAAATGTTTTCTTTACATCCATCTGATGTACTCTCCAACCCATGGATTCTACAGGGGAAATAATCATCTGGATAGAAGTGTATCGAGCAATAGGAGAAAATGTCTCCTCATAATATATTCCCTCCACTTGAGAGAATATTCTAGAAACAAATCTCGTTTTGTGCCTCTTGATGCTCCCATCAACTATGTGTTTGATCTTTTAGATCCATTTGGAAGTCAATGAAAAATTCCCCTTAGGTCTCGGAACAATATCTCGCACATCATTCTTCATGATGGATTGATACTCCTCCATCATGGCATCTCTCCATACTAGCTGACTAGATGCCTCTTCATAACTGGAAGGATTGGAATAAATGATGTGGCTCATAGCTGCAGTATAGCACAAATATCTATGAGGTCTATTTCTCTCTCGAAAGGTACCATGTGGATTTTCATGTCCTTCTGCCTCCTATAGAGTCTGACGAGCCCATGTAAGTATCTTCTGCCTACTGCAATATCTCTAGAAACATTAAGTGGAGCTACAAGATCAATGAGATCAATTGGCTCAACTGTCTTGAAAGGGAATGTAATCTTGGACCTTACTTTACATATAAAGGTTTCCTCATGAAAACAATGTCTAATACATATCAAGATTTCCTCATGGACTCAATGTATCACAAGACATATCGAGGTTCCCCCATGGAACCAATGTCCCCAAGACATATCGAGATTGCCTCATGAAACCAATGTCTTGGTTCCTTCATCTGACCATTTGAGGCATGTCAAGATGAAGTCCACATTTACTCCTACTAGTCCATACAGGACCCTCCAGGGAGAATGTCTCATGATGTTGTCTCAAACATCTCTAGGACACATAGAGGTTCCCTCATGGAACCAATGTCCCCCAAGAAACTTCGAGGTTTCCTCTTGAAACCAATGTCTTGGTTCCTTCATCTGACCATTCTCACCAATTTCGATAAGATCCTGAAGGATATCAAATGTGTATCAAATTTGCAGCTCTGGGCAAACAACAACAATGTCGTGGGCACCTCATCTGAGCAAGGTCATATATCCATCTCAAGTGTGCAACGCCTTTACATGCCTCAACATCGGGAAGACATTCTCTAAAGATAACAATTAATAATATAATTATTATTGATTATTAAATATATTATATAATAAGTAAATGATAATAATAAGTAGTTATTGATTATTCAAGGGACACATCCTTTCATGGATGGTCACCTTATGTTCCCTATATACGGAACACTCATTATTGTAATAATATATCGAATATCGATCACATCTTATATGAAGAACAACCAACAGAGCATGCCCCATACAAAATATTTGTTGAATCGATATGAAACTGTTACACAAAATACTATAGACTATAATATAACAACCACAATTGGTCTCACTAAATTTGGATATGATAAGAATAATTTATGATGTTTTTACCCGAAACACCTGTTTTAGACTAGTTTCGAGACTAGCCACAAACCCTATTTTCCACAGAGTGTATCTCCAAAATTAGAATGACCAACACGATGAATTTTTTACCACAGATACTTGGATATGTTTCCTTAATGACATATAAATATCATGGTTTGAATCACTATAGAAAAAAAGTTCTTACGAAAATGGTGAGATGACTTGTAAATAACATACCTTAGAAAGCATCATGAAAAGAATTTATCCTCCCTTGAATTTTGGCCCTCTTTTCTTCACACCAAAAGAATTAGTTTATGTCCGCATTCAATGATTTATCCAATAACACCCCCCTCAAGGGAAAATCTGCACACCAAGAGAATACATCAAACCATCATCACAAGCATCTTGAATTTGCTATCCCTGAGAATCATAATTTCAAAGAGGCTCACACATCTCCTACTCTTGATTCCACTTCAACATCCAGTCCTGCATCCACACCTGTATCTCCCACAAATTTGCAGATTCCTATTTTTCATGCCATGGCCGTTAATAGGATGGATGTCATAATTGCTTCCAGATATGTACCCTTAGTGCTACCTGTAGTTTTACATGCACTCCCAACCACAAATTACATGAAATATATGCCAAGATATAATGGGGAGGGTGAGATAACTGCTGAAGAACATCTGGTAGCCTTTTACAGTTTTGCAGATAACTTTAACATTGATCATTCAGATGTGTGGATGAGTTTGTTTGTACAGAGTCTGGATGGGGAGGTCAGAAAATGGTTCAGAATTCTTCCTCTAGCCTCCATTACAGATATTGAGGCATTAGATGAAGCTTTTATAAAGCAATGGGGAGATAAGAGAGATTATCTCTATTACATCACTAAATTTGGGGCTCTAAAGAGAAAAAATGGTGAATCTATTTCAGACTTCACCAATAGATTCAATAAACTATATGGTAGAATCCTAGATGAAATCAAACCAACTGAATATTCTGCCAAGATCACTTACGCTAATGCATTTGATACAGAATTATCCCTCCTCCTCAGAGAGAGAAGATCAACTACACTATTATCCATACAGGAAGAATCCATCCAAGTTGAATCTAATATTTTGGCATCAGACAGATTAAAGAATAGATCTGAAAATGAGAAGAAAAAACAGAGAGATGATGCCCCTACCTCCTCTAACCCAGCTACATCTGATCCCAAACTTGAAGAGATGACTAAGACTTTGAAGGATCTGACTTCTGAGATAGCTAAGCTAAAATGGGAATCCAAACAACCAAACATAACCTTTGAAGGGGCTAGTAATAGATATCAGAACCAATTCAAAATGCCTAATGATGCTCTTCACGTAATGCAGAGAGAAAGGAGAAATGTTGATGATCAAATAGTAGTGCCCCATTTCCAAAACAATCAGATTTAGGAGATGGATGTAGACAATGATGTTGTGGATGATACTATTGTGCTTTTCAATGAGACAAATTATTATACCAGTCACTTAACACAACAAGAATATGGGGTAGCACAATTTTCAAATCAATTTGATGATCAGATAGGGGAAGAGGGAGTTATTCAAGGTCAACCCAAGAAGAAATACGATTTGAGGATGAGAAATGGAGCTTCCAAGGCCACCACCTCTGATCAAGGCAAACAAGCAGAAACCCCTACCAATCCAAATCCAAATAAAGGTATGCCATCTAAAAATCAGACATCTCCACTATCAAAACCTCTTTCCCTTGAAACAAATGAAGCTGATAAGCCACCAACCTTTTTCAGCTTGGAACATGAGCTGAGCAAAATCAAGATTCATGTCCCTTTGACAGAATTGTTAAAAAATGAACCTTTCAAGAAATCCATCATGAAAGTTCTACAACCAACTCCTTCTAGTGTATCTTCTGATGTCATTAGTCTACAGGATGAAAACCCAACCATTACTATGGGTCCACACATTAAATATGGATCTGATGCTTCTCCTCCTTTCTATATATCTCTAAATTTCCATGATAATATCCTACACAACAGTCTTATGGACTCAAGAGCCTCTCACAATGTCATGTCGAAAGATGTTATGGAAGAACTAGGTTTGGAGATTACCAAGCCTTACCAAGACCTGTACTCCTTTGATTCCAAGAAAGTAAAATGCCTGGGATTGATAAAGGATATGGTGGTTTCTCTAGCACAGGTACCCGTGAAGAGTGTAGTGATGGACATTGTGGTGGCCGACATCCCCCCAAAGTTTGTCATGCTATTATCGAGAAATTGTGCTAAGAAGGTTGGAGGATCATTGCAAATGGACCTCACATATGCCACCATTCCTGTGTTTGGTGGTGAGCACAAGAGGCTATACAAAGAGGTAAGGTTAGTCTACATAGTTAGTGATCATCAGAACCCAAGAAATCACCCCATTTATGTTGATGAGGATGGGATGGGTTCGTCTTTTTTTCATTTAAATGATGATAAAATTGAAATATAAGTTAGCCAATGCAGAGAGAAGCCGATGATTGGTCAACAAAACAAGGCGTGGAATATGTATTTCGATGGCTCTTCATAAAAATGTGGATCTGGTGCAAGTATTCTCCTCATTTCCCCTTCCGAAGAAGTTATAACCCTCTCTTATAAGCTAGAGTTTGAGACTACTAACAATATAGCTTAATATGAAGCTCTGGTATTGGGATTGAGGGCTGCCAAAGACATGGCCATTGATTGTTTAGCATTTTTTGGTGATTCTGAATTGGTCATTGATCAAGTGATGAATATATATCAAACTAAGTAACCAAGGCTCAAGAAGAACATAAATGAGGTATGGGATCTTATCGATAATTTCTTTCTAGCATTTAACATTTCTTTCATTCCCAGAGAACAAAATCAGAAGGCTTATTCTCTGGCCTTAGTTGCCAACACGTTCAAACCTCCCATTGGCCCAAATATTAAATATCAGGTGGAAATCAAACATAGAACAACCATACCAGACAACATAAAACACTGACAAGTCTTTAGTGATGATTTAGAGTTGTAGATATTTCTGCACACCATTGATGAATTCTACAATATCTCAATTTATCAAGAAAGTCAAGAAGATGAAAATGAGAAATTGGAAGATCAACGATCCTCTCATCTGCTGAAGACAGTGGCTGGTCATGATATTGTGGAGCTGAAAACTAATCACATTCTGAGAGGACTAGTGCCATTAGAAAGGTTGTTCGACAACAATGATGTTTACAAAGGAACTACCATGAAGAATCAAGAAGAGGAGGTGACAAAGTGCAATATTGGGACCACTGAGAATCCCAAGATGATCAAGTTGTCCAAAGCATTAGTTGCAGAACAAAAATACAGGTATGTCAGTCTCATTAAAAATTTTGCTGATACTTTTGCATGGTCCTATGAATATTTGAAGACATTTGATGCTGACATCATTCATAACAAGATCCCTCTAAAAATTGGCTCCAAGCCATTTACAGAAAATATTAGACAATTTAATCCCTAGTTAACATCTATAATTGAGAAAGAGCTAAAAAGGATGTTTGATGCCAAGATTATTGTACCATTGAGGTATTCAAATTGGGTGGCCAACTTAGTTCCTATAAGGAAGAAAAGTGGGGAGATACGCTTATGTGTTGATTTCAGAAATATCAACAAGTATTCTTTGAAGGACAATTACCCCCTCCCCAATATGGATCATATTTTATAGAGGGTGGTAGGTGCACACAAAATTTCCTTGTTGGATGGATACTCTGGTTATAACCAGATAGCAATTTGTAAGGAGATAAAGAAAAAACAACATTCACCACCCATAGGGGACATTTATGTATGACAAGATTCCCTTTTGGCTCATGAACATAGGGGCCACTTTTCAGAGGGCCATGGACATTGATTTCATGGGGGAAAAAGACAAATTTATGGTCATATACTTGGATGTCATTTCCATTTTCTCCAAGATTGATGATGAACATTTGCAGCATTTGGAGCATGTATTCAAGAAATGCAGGAGGTATGGGATATCTCTGAATCCTAGAAAGTATCACTTTTCCATGCCAGAAGGAAAGATCCTAGGACACATCATATTAGACAGAGGCATAAAAATTGATCCAAAGAGGGTTTGTGCCATTCAACAAATTAAGACTCCCAGAAATAAAAAGGTTGTCCAGTCTTTTATTGGTAAGATAAAATTCTTGAGATGCTTTGTGCTAGATTTTGCTGAAATTCTAAAGCCTATTACTAACATGTTGAAGAAATATGTTGTGATAAAATGGTCTTTGGAGGAGAAAACATCTTTCCAAACAATCAAGCAAGCTTTATTTGAAGCACCTATATTGGCCAACCCTGACTATACCAAATATTTCTTCATCTTTTCGTTTGCCTCGGATGAAACAATTGATGTTGTGCTGCTGCAGAAAAATGAAGAAGGGCATGAGCAACCCATAGCCTTTTTCAGTAGAGCCCTCCGAGATGCTGAGCTCAAGTATGATATATTAGAGAAATAGGCTTATGCATTGGTCAAAGCACTCAAAGCCTTCAGGGTTTATGTGCTACAGTCTAGCATAATGAACTTTGTTCCTAGCAGCAGTGTTAAATAGATTCTGGTCCAACCAGACATCAAGGGGAAAAGAGGAAAATGGATTGTCAAGCTGTTGGAATATGACCTGCAAATAAGGCCCACCAAGATGATCAAGGGGCAAGGACTGGCCAAATTCGTATCAGAATCAAACTGTAAGGTGATAGAATTTGATCAGATCTCCACCCAATCAGATACACCCATCATACAGTCTGGACAAGACAAATTACAGGTATTTGAAAAATATTCCTCTTCACCTTGGTATAAAAACATCATCTATTTTCTACAACATTTTGAATCTCCACCAGATGTGAAGAAGACAAAGGCCAGGTCTCTCAAGTTTAAAGCCATCAAATTGTGAATTTCAAACCAGAGCTTGTATTAGAGGGATCCTACTAACATTCTGTTAAAATGACTTGATGGAAATGAAGCAAAACAAGTCACAACAGAAATGCATAGAGGAGTGTGTGGAGGGAACCAACATTTGAAGGCTAAACACTCAAGATTCTGAGGGTAGGATACTACTGGCCCACCCTTTTCTCTAATGTGTTTACCATTGTTAGAGCCTGCAATGAATGTCATATTTTTGCAGGGAACCAAAAGTTACTATCACTGCCCCTGAAACATATCAAAGCCAAGAGTCCGTTTCAACAATGGGGGTTACACTTCATAGGAGAAATAAATCCACCCTCTAGTGGACAACACAAGTGGATCCTCACTACCACCAACTACTTCACCAAATGGATCGAGGCTATGCCCACCAGGAATGCCACTCACAAGGTAATACTGAATTTCCTAGAAACTAATATTTTTTCCATATTTGGTTGCCCCAGTAAGCTTTTAACAGACAATGCCCAAGAATTCAAGTCCAAAGCCATGATTGACTTCTTTGCTAGTCACAACATTTCCATGACACATTCCACACCCTATTACCCTCAGGGAAATGGCCTGGAAGAATAATCAAACGAGACTCTCATCAGGATCATTAAAAAGTTGTTGACTGAAAGAAAGAAATCCTGGTGTTAACTCCCAAAATAGCACCATCATTTTGGTCGAGTATTATGGTGGATAGCATGGCTATTGATAGTTTCCGCAATTCATTGTTGAGTCTTTTTAGCTGCAAAACTTAAGTTTTGGTTTTGACCCATAAAGTCTTCTTTTCAAAATTTTCATTTTACACTTTCATCAGCTAACGTGTGTCCAAAAGTTGAGCATGCACTGTTGAAAGTGCATGCTTTCTGCAGCTAAGGAACAATTTTTCAAAGGTCATGCGTTGTTGAAAGTGCATGCTTTCCACAACTAAGGAGTGTTTTTTACAAAGAGGCGCGCTGTTGAAAGTGCATACTTTCCACAGCTATTGAGCGGTTTTCACAAAGTCGCGCGCTGAGGAAAGTCAAGATTATCAACAGCTAATAGAGGATGTACTCCCGGGTTGGCAACATCAAATCAAATCTTTGGTTCCATATCAGACATTGTTCACAAAAGACCGTTTAGAGTTCTGAATTGCAAATGGAAAGAATGATACTCAAACTTGCAAGGCACTTTTCAATCCCTTCCCAAGCTCCAAATGAATATCTGAAAACACCATTGGATAGCTTAGATTCTCTAGATGTCTATCGACTATCTAAACATGCAAAACAGACTCTCCATGACTGATAAAATTGATTTTGAAAAAATTCTCACTTTCACCAGCGCAAAGGGCAGAATTTTGACTAGTTAGCTGTGGAAAGTGGCCACTTTCAACAGCGCAGGAGCAGATTTTTCAGGCAGGTGCGCTGTTGAAAGCTGTCATGGCTAGAATAGCCAAATTTTCGCCCAGATCAAGAATTTTTGGGTTTGGATGGTTTGAATTCTTCTTCAATAAGTTGGTTATGAATTATCAAATCAAAATCTGAAGGCCATTTTTGGAGATGAAAGTCAAAAGGGCATTTTTTGACTAGATTTAGTGATTTTCAAGGGCAAAATGATAGGGATTTTTGGCACACATCATCAAAT
>ML818324.1:26157-57382 GCA_009831015.1 Picea engelmannii | reverse complement strand
CTTTCAATTTTGATTGTCATCTTTCCATCTTTCTTCTGCATTATTATCTGTGTTGTCAAGCTTTGAATGGCTGTTATCCCATTGTTTAGCTCATAGCCTGATAATAAGTCTTTTGATTGTCTCTTAGACCCTACATTGTACTGATTTAGTTACAATCTTTTCTTCACCCACTTTAAAGCTATTTGCTGATTAATCAATCGTTGAGAGCACTGTCTATTTTTTTATCATTTTCATGTTTGAATGCCATAAGCTATATTGAGTTGTCCCATTGATCCACATTTACAAAATACAAAAACATTCATTTCTTAAGTTACCAAGCACCTTTGGTCTACAACCCCAAAGGGTTTCTTGGAGTGATAACACCCGGGACTCTAAACTCAAATATGCCTTATGGGCCAACATGATCAACACTAAGAAGTCTCTGGGAACCTCACCATTCCATCTTTTTTATGGCATAAATGTCATTTTTCCTACTCGGCTTGGTATACCAGTCCTGAAATTCTTGCAAGAGGACATTGAAGAACCAAATGACATCCAAAGGAGAATCTTTCAGATTATATAAGTTCAACAAATAAGATAAGCACTAGATTAGAGGACAAAATCATACCAGAATAAGATCAAATCAACCTTTGATAAGAAAACCAAGAAGGATATTTTTCAGGAAGGTGACCCGATTTTGAGGTGGGATTCCAGAAGGGATGACAAGTCTAAGCATGATAAATTCGACAACCTCTGGTTTGGCCCTTTTAAGGTGATTGAAGTTATGGACAACAACACATTCATCCTGCACAATCTAGATCATACAAAGATCTTTGGAGGCCCAATAAATGGGCGCTTCCTGAAACACTATTTTGTTTGAGAATGGGGGAAGGTCGCTCTTGTACC
Organism: Picea engelmannii; assembly: GCA_009831015.1. NCBI lineage: Eukaryota > Viridiplantae > Streptophyta > Pinopsida > Pinales > Pinaceae > Picea > Picea engelmannii. Next base: position 56,497 of record ML818324.1, on the reverse strand, counting down.
ATATACACTTTCCTTTATTGTTGCTTTTTATTATTTAGTGGTGTGTGAATAAAGACTCCATAGCTCAACAAGGCACTAGGGTGTAGTTTCAATTTTTAATTCAATAAAATGCATGGCTGAGGGCCAATAACATATACGTAGGGTTGATATATAGAAACGAGGGTAAGTGATGAAAGGTAAGAGAAGTTATTTAATCTCAAGGAAACGATCTACAGTTCTTAGCACCTCACAGGGATGAGCTATCCCCAGTTGGAGCCAATGTTGTAACCTAGGTCTGTATCCCTTGCCTCCCCTCTCTTTTTCCTATGCCTTCATCAATTTTTCCTTTATCTGGTTGTTTAATTCAGTTTCCCACTACTTAGTGTCTTGGCCCTTATTCATCTTTTGAGTCTTCACGCATTTCTGTTTCTATTTTTCTGGAAGGATAAAATAGATTTCATATTTGTTTTAGAATGATTTTCATCACGTGCACCATTGATTGATCTCACCGTAGGTCTACCAAGACTTTTCTATGCACAAGAACTGTCCATGCACACAACGCAAAAATCCAGAGAAGAAAATTTCGGGCTCAGATTGTGGGAACATACAGGTTAAGTTTCAATGGCGAAGATCCATCAGGTCAAATAAATTGACGACTCTCGTCCATTCGGGTTCTAGAATCACGTGGGTTTTAATATCAAGTTTGAAGTATTAAGTTCCCAAAGACCCGAAGCCTCCGAAGAGCCAAAGATCCGAAGTCCCAAGAACTCGACACCTGAAGCCAGAAAGTTTGAAGTAATCTGGACCATTGATCCCAAGTCAACGAGAACCGTCGATCCTTGCAATAGGTACATATCACCCACAATCACGTGCTTGAAGGACATCAGATCACCATGTCACCTCCACGTCATCTCCCCTCATCCCAATCACTACTCTCACTCCTCTCACCACTCGACACTTGTCCTCCATTAACCCCCATGCTGATCTCCATCGATGGTGGCCCACCTCTCCAGATCAGCGGTCTTGATCGTAGCTCAGACCCCCCCGACCATTCTACCTTTAATGGTGGGGGGGGGTCCAAGAAAGTGGTTTTCCCATCACGGGCCCTATCTAATGTGGTGGATCCTCAAGAACTCCGACCCCCCCCCTCTCTAATCCACTTACGGCCTACCCCCCCTCAGAGCTCCTCCCGGGTTGTTTTTCAATACTGCCCCCTCTTGCCTTTCGCCACCTATTCTCCACTCACTTCCCAACCTATATACTCCTCCTCTCCCTACGTGCCATCTATATCCTTCACTACACATCACCAAATCCATACTCTTGATACCTCCATTGTCTTCACACCTCCTCTCACTTTGACATCTTTCTTCACACATCATCTACCCTCGCGTCCATTCATCCCATCTCTTGATTGGATGTTCCCCTCCATGTATCCCCTCATGCCCGATGGGTCGAAAACCATTCCAACGAAGCTATTTAACAGGTATAGATGGCATCTGATGGGGTCAATACAGAGTGTGCTTGGCTTATGAAAGCTCAGGCATAGACACATAGTTAAGTCTCAGTCATAGGTCTACACAGATTAGTCTCAGAAACACTTCAACAAACTCTGCTCATGCAGTTGGTTATCTCCAGTGGCCTCCAACAGCTCGCAGACATGGAGTCTTTCAAAACAGAGCTAAGCTCTGTCACTCTGAGGCCTATTTTCGGCCACTCAATTCCTCCAACACATGCATCAGTTCTGTCGCAGAGACAATAGTAGTTTTATTTGATTAAATCCAGTATTTTCCTAGATTAGATGCAAGAGTGGTCTTCTATGTGTGATAAGAACCACTCTTGTTGATTAAGTCCAGTGTCTTAGTAAAGTTAGTTATTTGATTTACGAACAATTCCCTAAATTTAGGACTCATTCCCTTAAGGACGAGAGCATATGCAACTCTTTTAAATAGTTAGTTTTTGGATATTGTAAAGGTCGGGTTTTTTTAGGAAAGAATAACAATACAACAAACTGGTTGGGCCCATTTTATGCATGTATTAAATCCCTCTACTTGGTGAACATACTCTCGATGACATTGTTTCGTTCAAATCTTCATGTGTTTTCATTCTTATCTTGAATACAGTTTTTGATTTGTGCAACGTACATTTCATTTCCTTTCAGCTATTGTATGACTTATTTTTATTGATATGCAACCTATCAAAAAACTAATTCTTTGGTGAAGATTTGTTTTCTGCAACCTATGGGAGTTATTGTGTTTTGATACATTTTTGATGTCTTGAAATGATATTTTAAGTATTGAACTTCTTGCAACAAATTATTCATTGAGTAGTTTGTTGTTTTTCTCCGTTTTCTATTATTTCACTGGTCTATCATTAGTGTGCCATCAGGCAAGGAGGGCCCTCATCCATATCATTCTTCCAACCCAACCTTGCCTTTGTCTTGATATAATAACCCTCTGACCAACCAACAAAAAATTAAAGAAGCAATCATTCCAAACTGCTAGGTGGCCTAGCTTTTCATTTTAGCAGTCAGGTGCAGACTTTAGGACCAACATCTTCTAGCACCGTTGTCGGGGAACGAAGTAACGAAATATATTTCCTTGGGAGAATGGAAATTGATAATCTCTGACCTTTGATGGTGAATAAATATTATACACAGACAGACTGCCATCTTTCACCTGGAAACTTCACTGAGTAAAATCCAAAGAAGAAATATTGGCGTGCAGAAAGGCATTCAACAGATCCAAATCTGAAAATAGCAAATCCAAGAAGGCTGATTCTAACCCTGAGAATAACACAATAGGCTATGAAGTAGAAAGGCAACTAAGGAAAACCACGGTATCTCAGAGATACACTTCCCCCCTCAAGGGAAAAGCTAAACACCAAGAGAATACTTCAAACCATCATCACACGCAACTTGAATTTGCTAGCCCTGAGAATCATAATTCCAAAGGGGCTCACACATCTCCTACTTTTGATTCCACTTCAACATCCAGTCCTACATCCACTCCTGTATCTCCCATAAATTTGTAGATTCCTATTGTTCAAGCCATGGCCGTTAATAGGATGGATGTCACAATTTCTGCCAGATATGCACCCTTAGTGCTACCTGTAGTTTTACATGCACTCCCAACCACATATTACATGAAATATATGCTAAGATATAATGGGGAGGGTGAAATAACTGCTGAAGAACATCTGATATCCTTTTACAGTTTTGCAGATAACTTTAACATTGATCATTAAGATGCGTGTATGAGGTTGTTTGTACAGATTCTGGATGGGGAGGTCAGAAAATGGTTCAAAAGTCTTCCTCCAGCCTCCATTGTAGATATTGAGGCATTATATGAAGCTTTTATAAAGCAATGGGGAGATAGGATAGATTATCTCTATTACATCACTTAATTTGGGGCTCTAAAGATAAGAAATGGTGAATCTATTCTAGACTTCACCAAGAGATTCAATAAAATATTTGATAGAATCCCATATGAAATCAATCCAACTAAATCTTCTGCCAAGATCACTTATGCTAATGCATTTGATGCAGAATTCTCCCTCCTCCTGAGATAGAGAAGATCAACTACATTTATATCCATGCAGGAATCACCCATCGAAGTTGAATCTAATATTTTGGAATCAAACAGATTAAAGACTAGATCTGAAAAAGAGAGGAAAAAAAAAAGAGACGATGCCCCTACCTCCTCTAACCCAGCTACATCTAATCCCAAACTTGAAGAGATGACTAAGACTTTGAAGGATCTGACTTCTGATATAGCTAATCTAAAATGGGAATCCAAACAGCGAAACAAAACCTTTCAAGGGGCTTGTAATAGAAATAAGAACCAATTCAGAAGGCCTAATGATGATCCTCAAGTAATGTAGAGAGAAAGGAGAAATTCTGATGTTCAAAGGGTAGTGCCCCCTTTCCAAAACAATAAGATTGAGGAGATAGATGTAGAAAATGATGCCGTGGACAATACTGTTGTTCTTTTCAATGAGATAGATTATTATTCCAGTCACTTAACACAACAAGAATATGAAGTAGCACAATTGTCAAATCAATTTGATGATCAGATAGGGGAAGAGGGAGTTATTCAAGGTCAATCCAAGAAGAAATATGATTTGAGGACAAGAAATGGATCTTCCAAGGCCACCACCTCTGATCAAGGCAAACAAGAAGAAGTCCCTCCCAATCCAAATCCAAATAAAGGTATGCCATCTAAAACTCAGTCATCTCCACTATCAAAACCTCTTTCCCCGTAAACAAAGGAAGTTTATAAGCCACCAACCTCTTTCAACTTGGAACATGAGATGAGAAAAATAAATATTCCCGTCCCTTTGACGTAATTGTTAAAAAATAAACCTTTCAAGAAATCCATCATGAAAGTTCTCCAACCAACTCCTTCTAGTGTATCTTCTGATGTCATTAGTCTACAGGATGAAAACCCAACCATTATTGTGGATCCACACATTGAGGATGGCTCTAATGCTTCTCCTCCTTTCTATATATCTCTGAATGTCCATGATAAGATCCTGCAAAACTATCTTATGGACTCAGGAGCCTCTCACAATGTCATGTCCAAATTTTTTATGGAAGAACTAGGTTTGGAGATTACCAAGCCTTCCCAAGACTTGTACTCCTTTGATTCCAAGAAAGAAAAATGCTTGGGATTGATAAAGGATATGGTGGTTTCTCTAACACAATCCATGAAGAGTGTAGTGATGGACATTGTGGTGGTCAACATCCCCCCGAAGTTTGGCATGCTATTATCTAGAACTTGGGCTAAGAAGGTTGTAGGATCATTGCAAATGGACCTCACATATGCCCCATTCTTGTGTTTGGTGGTGAGCACAAGAGGCTATACAAAGAGGTAAGGTTAGCCTACATAGTTAGTGATCATCAGAACCCAAGAAATCACCCCATTTATGCTATTGAGGATGGGATGGGTTCGTCTATTTTTCATTTAAATGATGATAAACCTGAAATATCAGTTAGCCAACACAGAGAGCAGTTGATGACTAGTCAACAAAACAAGGTGTGGAAGATGTATTTCGATGGCTCTTCATCAAAAGACAGATCTGGTGCATGTATTCTCCTCATTTCCCTTTCAGAAGAAGTTATAAACCTCTCTTATAAGCTAGAGTTTGAGACTACTAAAAATATAGCTGAATATGAAGCTTTGGTATTGATATTGAGGGTTGCCAAAGACATGGTCATTGATTGTTTAGCAGTTTTTGGTGATTCTGAGTTGGTCATCGATCAAGTGAGGAATATCTATCAAACTAAGCAACATAGGCTCAATATGCACAGAAACGAGGTATGCGATCTGATCAATATTTTATTTCTAGCATTTAACATTTCTTTCATTCCCAGAGAATAGAATCAGAAGGCTGATTCTCTGGCCTTAGATGCCAACACGTTCAGGCCTCTCATTGGCCCAAATATTAAATATCACGTGGAAATCAAACATAGAACAACCATAACAGACAACATAAAGCATTTACAAGTCTTTAGTGATGATTTAGAGCTGTAGATATTTCTACACACCATTGATGAATTCTCCAATATCTTAATTGATCAAGAAAGTCAAGAAGATGAAAATGAGAAATTAGAAGATAAACAATCCTCTCATCTACTGAAGACAATGTCTGGTCATGATATTGTGGATCTAAAAACCAATCACATTCCAAGAGGACTAGTGCCATTGGAAACATTGGTCGACAACAATGATGCTTACAAAGGAACTGCCATGAAGAATCAAGAAGAGGAGGTGACAGAGTGCAATATTGGGACCACTGAGAATCCCAAGATCATCAAGCTGTCCAAATCATTAGCTACAAAACAAAAATATAGGTATGTTAGTCTCATTGAAAATTTTGCTGATACTTTTGCATGGTCCTATGAAGATTTGAAGAAATTTGATATTGACATCATCCAACACAAAATCCCTCTAAAAAATGGCTCCAAGCCATTTAGACAAAAGATTAGACAATTTAATCCCATATTAATGTCTATAATTGAGAAAGAGATAAAAAGGATGTTGGATGCCAAGATTATTGTACCATTGAGGTATTCAAACTGGGTGGCCAAATTAGTGCCTGTAAGGAATTAAAGTGGGGATATACGCTTATGTGTTGATTTCACAAATCTCAACAAGTGTTCTTTGAAGGACAATTACCCCCTCCCCAAGATGGATCATATTTTACAGAGGGTGGTAGGTGCACACATAATTTCCTTGTTGGATGGATATATTGGTTATAACCAGATAGCAGTTTGTGAGGAGGATAAAGAAAAAACAACATTCACCACCCCATGGGGGACATTCATGTATGACAAGATGCCCTTTGGGCTCATGAATGGAGAGAAAAATTTTAAGAGGGCCATGAACATTTCTTTTGTGGTGGAAAAGGAAAAATTTATTTCCATATACTTGGATGACATTACCATTTTATCCAAGACCGATGATGAACATTTGCAGCATTTGGAGCAGGTCTTCAAGAAATGCAGGAGGTATGGGATATCTCTGAATCCTAGAAAGTCTCACTTTGCCATGACAAAAAGAAATATCCTAGGCAACATCATATTAGGCATAGGCATAAAAATTTATCCAAAGAGGGTTTGTGCCATTCAAAAAATTGAGACTCCCAGAAATAAAAAGGTTGTCCAGTATTTTATTGGTAAGATAAACTTCCTTAGACTCTTTGTGACGAATTTTGTTGAAATTATGAAGCCTATTACTAACATGTTGAAGAAAGATGCTATGATAAACTGGTCTTTGGAGGGGAAATCATCTTTCCAAACAATCAAGAAAGATTTAATTGAAGCACCTGTATTGGCCAGGCATGACTATACCAAAGATTTCTTATCTTTTCCTTTGCCTTGGATGAAACAATTGTTGTTGTATTGTTGCAGAAAAATGAAGAAGGGCATGAGCAGACCATGGCCTTTTTCAATAGAGCCCTCTGATATGATGAGCTCAAGTATGATATATTAGAGAAACATGCTTATGCACTGGTCAAAGCACTCAAGTCCTTCAGGGTTTATGTGCTACAGTCTAGCATAACAACCTTTGTTCCTAGCAGCAGTGTCAAAGAGATTCTAGTCTAGCCAGACAACGAGGGGAAAAGAGGAAAATTGATTATCAAGTTGTTGGAATATGACCTGCACAGAAGGCCCACCAAGCTGATCAAGGGGCAAGGACTGGCCAAATTGCTATCATAATCAAACTATAAGGTGCTAGAATTGCATAAGATATTCACCCAATTAGATACACCCATCATACAACTGGACAAGACAAATTACAGGTATTTGAAAATATTCCTCTTCACCTTGGTATAAAAACATCATCTATTTTATACAACATTTTGAATGTCCACCAGATGTGAAGAAGACAAAGGCCAGGTCTCTCAAGTTGAAATCCATCAAATTGTGCATTTCAAACTAGAGCTTGTATTGGAGGGATCCTACTGGCATTCTGTTAAAATGCCTTGCTGGAAATGAAGCCAAACAAGTCGCAACAAAAATGCACAAAGGAGTGTGTGGAAGGCACCAACATTCGAAGGCCACAATGCTCAAGATTCTGAGGGCAGGATACTATTGGGCCACCCTTTTCTCTTATATGTTTTCCACTGTTAGAGCCTGCAATGAATGTCATATTTTTGCAGGGAAACAAAAGTTACTATCACTACCCCTGAAACATATCAAAGCCAATAGTATATTTCAACAATGGGGGTTAGACTTCATAGGAGAAATAAATCCAACGTCTAGTGGACAACACAAGTGGCTCCTCACTACTACCGACTACTTCACCAAATGGATTGAGGTTGTTCCCACCAGGAATGCCACTCACAAGGTAATCATGGATTTCCTGGAAACTAATAGTTTTTCCAGATTTGGTTGCCCCAGTAAGATTGTAACAGACAATGCCCAAGCATTCAAGTCCAAAGCCATGATTGACTTCTGTGCTAGTCACAACATTGCCTTGACACATTCCACACCCTATTACCCTCAGGTAAATGACTCGACAAAATCATCAAACAAGACTCTCATCGGGATCATTAAAACATTGTTGACTGAAAGCAAGAAATCCTGGGACTCTAAACTCAAATATGCCTTATGGGCTGACAAGATCAACACTGAGAAGTCTCTGGGAGCCTCACCATTCCAACTTGTTTATGGCATAAATGTCGTTTTTCCTACTCATCTTGGTATACCGGTCCTGAAATTCTTGCAGGGGGACATTGAGGAACCAAATGAAATCCAAAGGAGAATATTTCAGATTATATAAGTTCAACAAAGAAGAGAAGCACTAGATCATAGGAGAGAAGCATAATAGAATAAGATAAAATCAGCCTTTGATAAGAAAACCAAGAAGGATATTTTTCAGGAAGGTGACCTGGTTTTGAGGTGGTATTCCAGAAGGGATGACAAGTCTAAGCACAATAAATTTGACAACCTCTAGTTTGGCCCTTTTAAGGTGATTGAAGTTATGGACAACAACATGTTCATCTTTCATAATCTATATGATACAAATATCTTTGGAGGCCCAATAAATGGGCGCTTCCTGAAACACTATTTTTTTTAAGGATGGGGGAAGGTCCCTATTGTACCATAGGCACTTTCCTTTATTGCTGCTTTTGATTAGTTAGTGTTGTGTGAATAAAGACTCCATAGCCCAACAAGGCACTTGGGTGTAGTTTCAATTTTTTATTCAATAAAATGCATGGCTGAGGGACAATAACATATACGCAGGGCTGATAGACAGAAACGAGGGTAAGTGATGAAAGGTAAGAGAAGTTATCTAATCTCAAGGAAATGATCTACAGTTCTTAGCGCCTCACAGGGACGAGCTATCCCCAGTTGGAGCCAATGTTGTAACCTAGGTCTACATCCCCTACCTCTCCTCTCTTTTTCCTATGCCTTCATCAATTTTTATTTTTTTTGGTTGTTTAATTCAGTTTCCCACTACTGAGTGTCTTGGCCCTTATTCATCTTTTGAGTCTTTGCACATTTCTGTTTTTGTTTTTATGGAAGGATAAAATGCATGTCATATTTGTTTCAGAATCCTTGTCGTCACATGCACCATTGATTGAGATCACCGTAGGTCTACCAAGCCTTTTCTATGGACAGGAAATTTCTGTGCACACAACGCAGCAATCCAGAGCAACAAATTTCGGGCTCAGACTGTGGGAACAGACAAGTTAATTTTCGATGACGAAGATCCATCAGGTAAAATAGATCAGTGACTCTCGTCCATTCGGGTTCCAGAATCGCGAGGGTTTTAATATCAAGTTCGAAGTATTAAGTTCCCTAAGACCCGAAGCCTCCAAAGAGCTAAAGTCCCAAGAACCCGACACGTCACTTCGACAATTTTCCTTCAGAAGTTTTTGAGCATAAAATTCATAAACTCCTAAACTCCCGAAGCCTGGATTTTCGAAGAAAATATGGACCGTTCGTCGGTCATGAAATGCAACAACAGATCATTCACTTCAGGGATTTTCCTCTGGGAGATTTTCATGCTTCACATTTGAAACTCCTGAAACCTAGACTTCCAAAGAGAATCTGGACCGTTCATCCATCATGACATGTGGTGAGCAGATCTTTCACTTCATATATTTTCCTCCAGGAGGTTTTTCATGCTTCACATTTGAAACTCCCAAAACCAGAACTTTCGAAGAGAATCTGGACTATTCATCCATCATGACATGTGGCGAAAAATCATTCACTTCAGATATTTTCCTCCGAATTTTTTTTCATGTTTCACCTTAAAATCACTCGAAGCCAAAAAGTTCGAAGTGAATCTAGACCATTGATCCCAATTCAACGAGAACCATCGATCCTTGTAGCAGGTAAATTACACCCACAATCACATGCTTGAAGGACATTAGATCACCACGTCACCTCCAGGTCATCTCCCCTTATCCCACTCACTACTCTTGCTCCTCTCACCACCCGAAACTTGTCTTCCATTAACCCACACGTTGATATCCATTGGTGGTGGCCCACCTCTCTAGATCAACGGTCCTTATCGCAGCTCATACCCCGCCGACCATTCTACCTTTAACGATGGGGGGGGGGGGGATTAGAGAAAGTGGTTTTCCCATCACGGGCCCTACCTAACATTGTGGTTTCTCAAGAACTCATACCCCCCCTCTCTAATCCACTTACCGGCTTCCTCCCTGCTTCGAGCTCCTCCTGGGTTGTTTTTTAATACCACCCCCTCTCGCCTTTCTCGACCTGTTCTTCACTCACTTCCCAACCTATATAATACTCCTCTCCCTATGTGCCACTTATATCCTTCACTGCACATCGCCAATTCCATACTCTCGATACCTCCATCGTATTCACACCTCCTCTCACTTTGACATCTGTCTTCACACGTCAGTTACCCTCGCATCCATTCATCCTGTCTATCAATTGGATGTTCGCCTCCACGTCTCCCCTCTTGCCTGATGGGATGAAAACCATTCCAATGAAGATATTTCATAGGTATAGATAGCATTTGAAGGGGTCAATACAGAGTGCACTTGGGTTCCAAAAGCTCAGGCATAGACAAAGAGTTAAGTCTCAGTCATAGGTCTAGACAAATTAGTCTCAGATACACTTCAACAAACTCTACTCATGTAGTTGGTTATCTCTAGTGGCTTCCAACAGCTCCCATACATGTCGTCGTTCAAAACAGAGCTATGCTCTGTCACTTTGAGGCCTATTTTCGGCCACTTAGTTCCTCCATCACATCCATCAGTTCTGTCGCAGAGACAATAGTAGTTTTATTTGATTAAGTCCAGTATTTTCCTAGATTAGATGCAAGAGTGGTCTTCTGTGTGTGATAAGAACCACTCTTGTTGATTAAGTCCAGTGTCTTAGTAAAGTTAATTATTTTATTTACAAACAGATCCCTAAATTTAGGACTCAGTCCCCTAAAGACGTGAGCCTATGCAACTCTTTTAAATAGTTAGTTTTTGGATATTGTAAAGGTCAAATTTTTTGAGGAAAGAATAACAATACAACAGACTGGTTAGACCCGTTTTATGCACCAATTAAATCCCTCTACCTGGTGAACATACTCTTGATGACAATGTTTCGTTCAAATCTTCATGTGTTTTCATTCGTATCTTGAATACAATTTTTGATTTGTGCAACGTACATTTCCTTTCCTTTCAGCTATTGTATGACTTATTTTTACTGATATGCAACCTGTCAAACAACTAATTCTTTGGTGAAGATTTGTTTTCTGCAACCTGTGGGAGTTATTGTGTTTTGATACATGTTTGATGTATTGAAATGAAATTTTAAGTATCGAACTTCTTGCAGTAGATTATTCATTGAGTAGTTTGTTGTTTCTCTATGTTTTATATTATTTCATTGGTATGTCATTAGTGTTCCATAAGGAAAGGAGGGCCCTCATCTATATCATTCTTCAAACCCAACCTTGCCTTTGTCTTGATAGAATAATCCTCTGACCAACCAACAAAAAGTTAAAGAAGCAATCATTCCAAAATGATAGGTGGCCTAGATTTTCCCTTTAGCAGTTAGGTGCAGAATTTAGGACCAACATCTTCTAGCGTCATTGTCGGGGAACAAAGTAAAGAAATATCTTTCCATGGGAGAATGAAAATTGATCATCTCTAAGCTTTGATGGTGAACAAATATCAAACACAGACAGACTTCCATATTTCACCCGGTGACTTCACTGAGTAAAATCCAAAGAAGAAATACTGGCACACCGAAAGGCATTCAACATATCAAAAATGAAAATAGCAAAGACAAGAAGGCTGATTCTAACCCTGAGAATAACACAGTAGGCTCTGAAATAGAAAGGAAACTAAGGAAAACCACCATATCTCAGAGATACACTTCCCCCCTCAAGGGAAAAGCTTCACACCAAGAGAATACTTCAAACCATCATCACAAGCAACTTGAATTTGCTAGCCCTGAGAATCATAATTCCAAAGGGGCTCACACATCTCCTACTCCTGATTCCACTTCAGCATCTAGTCTTGCATCCAGTCCTATATCTCCAATAAATTTACGGATTCCTATTGTTCAAGCCATGGCCGTTAATAGGATGGATGTCATAATTTCTTCCAGATATGCACCCTTAGTGCTACCTGTAGTTTTACATGCACTCCCAACCACACATTACATGAAATATCTACCAAGATATAATGGGGAGGCTGAAATAACTGTTGAAGAACATCTGATAGCCTTTTACAGTTTTGCATATAAATTTAACATTGATCATTTAGATGCATGGATGAGTTTGTTTGTATAGATTCTGGATAGGGAGGTTAGAAAATGGTTTAGAAGTCTTCCTCCAGCCCCCATTGAATATATTGAGGCATTAGATGAAGCTTTTATAAAGCAATGGGGAGATAGGAGAGATTATCTCTATTACATCACTGAATTTGGAGCTCTAAAGAGAAAAAATGGTGAATCTATTCTAGACTTCACATAGAGATTCAATAAAATGTATGGTAGAATCCCAAATGAAATAAAACCAAATGAAGCTTCTGCCAAGATCACTTACGCTAATGCATTTGATGCAAAATTCTCCCTCCTCCTGAGAGAGAAGATCAACTACGCTGTTATCCATGCAAGAAGCACCCATTGAAGTTGAATCTAATATTTTGGCATCGTACAGATTAAAGACTAGATCTGAAAAAGAGAGGAAAAAATAGAGAGACGATGCCCCTACCTCCTCTAACCCAGCTACATCTGATCCAAAACTTGAAGAGAGGACTAAGACTTTGAAGGATCTGACTTCTGAGATAGCTAAGCTAAAATGGGAATCCAAACAACCAAACATAACTTTTCAGGGGGCTGGTAATAGAAATCAGAACCAATTCATAAGGCCTAATGATGCTTCTCAAGTAATGCAGAGAGAAAGGAGAAATGATGATGATCAAAGGGTAGTGCCCCCTTTCCAAAATAATCATATTGAGGAGATAGATGCAAAAAATGATGATGTGGACAATACTGTTGTGCTTTTCAATGAGACGGATTATTATACCAGTCACTTAACACAACAAGAATATGATGTAACACAATTTTCAAATCAATTTGATGGTCAAATAGAGGAAGAGGGAGTTATTCAAGGTCAACCCAAGAAGAAATACAATTTGAGGACGAGAAATGGAGCTTCCAAGGTCACCACCTCTGATCAAGGAAAACAAGAAGAAGTCCCTCCCAAACCAAATCCAAATAAAGGTATGCCATCTAAAACTCATTCATATCCACTATAAAAACTTCTTGCCCCTGAAACAAAGGAAGTTGATAAGCCACCAACCTCTTTCAACCTGGAACATGAGATGAGAAAAATAAATATTCCTCTCCCTTTGACAAAACTGTTAAAAAATGAACCTTTCAAGAAATCCATCATGAAATTTTTGCAACCAACTCCTTCTAGTGTATATTCCGATGTAATTAGTCTACAGGATGAAAACCCAACCATTACTGTGGGTCCACACATTGAGGATGGCTCTGATGCTTCTCCTCCTTTCTATATATCTTTGAATGTCCATGATAAAATCCTGCAAAAATGTCTTATGGACTAAGGAGCCTCTCACAATGTCATGCCCAAAGTTGTTATGGAAGAACTAGGTCTAGAGATTACCAAGCCTTACCAAGACCTGTACTCCTTTGATTCCAAGAAAGTAAAATGCCTGGGATTGATAAAGGATATGGTGGTTTCTCTAGCACAATTATCGGTGAAGAGTGTAGTGATGGACATTGTGGTGGTCGACATCCCCCCAAAGTTTGGCATGCTATTATCCAAAACTTGGGCTAAGAAGGTTGGAGGATCATTGCAAATGGACCTCACATATGCCACCATTCCCGTGTTTGGTGGTGACAACAAGAGGATATAAAGAGAGCTAAGGTTATCCTACATAGTCAGTGATCATCAAAACCCAATAAATCACCCCATTTATGTTGTTGACGATGGGATGGGTTCGTCTATTTTTCATTTAAATGATGATAAACCTGAAATATCAGTTAGCCAACACAGAGAGTAGTTGATGACTGGTCAACAAAACAAGGTGTGGGAGATGTATTTTGATGGCTCTTCATCAAAAGACAGATCTGGTGCATGTATTCTCCTCATTTCCCTTTCAGAGGAAGTTATAATCCTCTCTTATAAGCTAGCATTTGAGACTACTAACAATATAGTTGAATATGAAGCTCTGGTATTGGGATTGAGGGGTGCCAAAGACATGGACATTGATTGTTTAACAGTTTTTGGTGATTTTGAGTTGGTCATCGATCAAGTGAGGAATATCTATCAAACTAAGCAACATAGGCTCAATATGCACAGAAACGAGGTATGCGATCTGATCAATATTTTATTTCTAGCATTTAACATTTCTTTCATTCCCAGAGAATAGAATCAGAAGGCTGATTCTCTGGCCTTAGATGCTAGCACGTTCAGGCCTCCCATTGGCCCAAATATTAAATATCATGTGGAAATCAAACATAAAACAACCATAACAGACAACATAAAGCATTGACAAGTCTTTAGTGATGATTTAGAGCTGTAGAGATTTCTACACACCATTGATGAATTCTCCAATATCTCAATTGATCAAGAAAGTCAAGAAGATGAAAATGATAAATTAGAATATCAAAAATCCTCTCATCTACTAAAGACAGTGGCTGGTCATGATATTGTGGATCTGAAAACCAATCACATTCCAAGAGGACTAGTGCCATTGGAAATATTGTTCGACAACAATGATGTTTACAAAGGAACTGTCATGAAGAATCAAGAAGAGGAGGTGACAAAGTGCAATATTGGGACCACTGAGAATCCCAAGATCATCAAGTTATCCAAATCATTAGCTATAGAACAAAAAGACAAGTATGCTAGTCTCATTAAAAAGTTTGCTGATACTTTTGCATGGTCCTATGAATATTTGAAGACATTTGATACTGACATCATCCAACACAAGATCCCTCTAAAAACTGGCTCCAAGCCATTTAGACAAAAGATTAGACAATTTAATCCCATGTTAATGTCTATAATTGAAAAAGAGCTAAAAAGGTTGTTGGATGCCAAGATTATTGTACCATTGAGGTATTCAAGCTGGGTGTCCAACTTAGTGCATGTAAGGAAGAAAAGTGGGGAGATACGCTTATTTGTTGATTTCACAAATCTCAACAAGTGTTCTTTGAAGGACAATTACCCCCTCCCCAAGATGGATCATATTTTAATGAGGGTGGTGGGTGCACACCGAATTTCTTTGTTGGATGGATACTCTGGTTATAACCAGATAGCAGTTTGTGAGGAGGATAAAGAAAAAACAACATTCACCACCCCATGGGGGACATTCATGTATGACAAGATGCCCTTTGGGCTCATGAATGGAGGGGCCAATTTTCAGAGGGACATAGACATTGCTTTCGTGGAGGAAAAGGACAAATTTATGGTCATATACTTGGATGACATTACCATTTTCTCCAAGACTGATGATGAACATTTGCAGCATTTGGAGAAGGTCTTCAAGAAATACAAGAGGTATGAGATATCTATGAATCCTATAAAGTCTCACTTTTCCATGCAAGAAGGAAAGCTCCTGGGCCACATCATATCATCCAGAGGCATAAAAATTGATCCAAAGAGGGTTTGTGCCATTCAACAAATTGAGACTCCCAGAAATAAAAAGGCTATCCAATCTTTTATTGGTAAGATAAACTTCCTTAGACACTTTGTGCCAAATTTTGTTGAAATTATGAAGCCTATTACTAACATGTTGAAGAAAGATGTTGTGATAAAATGGTCTTTGGAGGAGAAATCATATTTCCAAACAATCAAGCAAGATTTAGTTGAAGCACCTGTATTGGCCAGACTTGACTATACCAAAAATTTCTTATCTTTTCCTTTGCCTCAGATGAAATAATTGTTGTTGTATTGCTGCATAAAAATGAAGAAGGGCATGAGTAGCCCATGGCCTTTTTTAGTAGAGGCCTCCGAGATGCTGAGCTCAAGTATGATACATTAGAGAAACATGCTTATGAAATGGTCAAAGAACTCAAGGCCTTCAGGGTTTATGTGCTACAGTCTAGCATAATGACCTTTGTTCCTAGCAAACGTGTCAAAGAGATTATGGTCCAGCTAGACAGCGAGGGGAAAAGAGGAAAATGGATTGTCAAGCAGTTGGAATATGATCTGCACATAAGGCCCACCAAGCTGATCAAGGGGCAAGGACTTGCCAAATTTCTATCAGAATAAAGCTATAAGGTGCTAGAATTGCATTAGATCTTCACCCAATCAGATACACCCATCATACAGCCTGGACAAGACAACTTACAGGTATTTGAAAAATATTCCTCTTCACCTTGGTATAAAAACATCATCTTTTTTCTACAACATTTTGAATGTCCACCAGATGTGAAGAATACAAAGGCCATGTCTCTCAAGTTGAAAGCCATCAAATTATTCATTTCAAACCAGATCTTGTATTGGAGGGATCCTGCTGGAATTCTATTAAAATGCCTTGATGGAAATGAAGCCAAACTATTCACAACATAAATGCACAGAGGAGTGTGTGGAGGGCACCAACATTTAAAGGCCACAATGCTCAAGATTCTGAGGGTAGGATACTATTGGCCCACCCTTTTCTCTAATGTGGTTTCCACTGTTAGAGCCTCTAATGAATGTCATATGTTTGAAGGGAAACACAAGTTACTATCACTGCCCTTGAACCCTATCAAAGCCAATAGTCTATTTCAACAATGGGGGTGAGACTTCATAGGAGAAATAAATCCACCCTCTATTGGACAACACAAGTGGATCCTCACTACCACCAACTAATTCACCAAATGGATTGAGGCTGTTCCCACCAAGAATTCCACCAACAAGGTAATCATGAATTTCCTGGAAAATAATATTTTTGCTAGATTTGGTTGCCCCAGTAAGATTGTAACAAACAATGCCCAAGAATTCAAGTCCAAAGCCATGATCGAATTCTATGGTAGTCACAACATTGCCTTGACACACTCCACACCCTATTACCCTCATGGAAATGGCATGGAAAAATCATCATACAAGACTCTCATCAGGATCATTAAAAAGTTGTTGACTGAAAGCAAGAAATCCTCGGACTCTAAACTCAAATATGCCTTATGAGTTGACATGATCAAAACTAAGAATTCTCTGGGAACCTCACTATTCCAGCTTGTTTATGACATAGATGTTATTTTTCCTACTCAGCTTGGTATACCAGTCTTGAAATTCTTGCAGGAGGACATTGAGGAACCAAATGACATCCAAAGGAGAATATTTTAGATTATAGAAGTTCAACAAAGAAGAGAAGCACTAGATCAAAGGACAGAAGCATACCAGAATAAGATCAAATCAACCTTTGATAAAAAAAACATGAAGGAGATTTTTCAGGAAGGTGACCTGGTTTTGTGGTGGGATGCCAGAAAGGATGACAAGTCCAAGCATGATAAATTAGACAACCTCTGGTTTGAACCTTTTAAGGTGATTGAAGTTATGGACAACAACACATTCATCCTGCACAATCTAGATGATACAGAGATCTTTGGAGGCCCAATAAATTGGCACTTCCTGAAACACTATTTTGTTTGAGGATGGGGGAAGGTCCCTCTTATACCATAGACACTTTCCTTTATTATTTCTTTTAATTAGTTAGTGGTGTATGAATAAAGACTCCATAGCCCAACAAGGCACTCGGGTGTAGTTTCAGTTTTTAATTCAATAAAATGCATGGTTGAGGGACAATAATAGATACACAGGGTTGACGGATAGAAATGAGGGTAAGTGATTAAAGGTAAGAGCAGTTATCTAATCTCAAGGAACCGATCTATAGTTCTTAGCACCTCACAGGGACGAGCTATCCCAAGTTGGATCCAATGTTGTAACCTAGGTCTGCAACCCCTACCTCTCCTCTCTTTTTCCTATGCCTTCATCAATTTTTCCTTTTTCTGGTTGTTTAAGTCAATTTCCCACTACTGAGTGTCTTGGCCCTTATTCGTCTTTTGAGTCTTCACACATTTCTGTTTCTTTTTTTCTGGAAGTATAATATACATGTTATAATTGTTTCAGAATGCTTTTCATCACGTGCACCATTGATTGAGCTCACCACAGGTCTACCAAGCCTTTTCTATGCATAAGAAATGTCCATGCACACAACGTAGCAATCTAGAGAAGAAAATTTCAGGCTTATACTGTGGGAACATAAAGCTTAATTTTCGATGATGGAGATCCATTAGGTCAAATAAATCAACAAATCTCATCGAATCGGGTTCCAGAATCACATGGGTTTTAATATCATGTTCAAAGTATTAAGTTCCCAAAGACCCGAAGCCTTCGAACAACCGAAGAACCGAAGTCCCGAGAACTCAACACATCGCTTTGACCATTTTCCTTCGGGATTTTTTGAGCATAACATTCATAAACTCCTGAACTCTTGAAGCTCGGATTTCTGAAGAAAATCTAGACCGTTCGTCGGTCACGACACATGACAATAGATCATTCACTTCATGGATTTTCCTCCGGGAGATTTTCATGCTTCACATTTGAAACTCCCAAAACCTGGACTTCCAAAGAGAATATGGACCATTCATCCATCATGACACATGGCGAGCAGATCTTTCACTTCGAAGATTTTTCTCTGGGAGGTTTTTCATTCTTCACATTTGAAACTCCCGAAACCCGGACTTCCGAAGAGAATTTGGACCGTTCATCCATCATGACACACAGCGACAGATAATTCACTTAAGATATTTTCCTCTGGAATATTTTTCATGTTTCACATTCAAAACACCCGAAGTCAAAAAGTCCGAAGTGAATCTGGACCATTGATCCCAACTCAACGAGAATCGTCGATCCTTGCAACATGTAAATATCACCTGCAATCATGTGCTTGAAGGACATCAGATCACCGCGTCACCTCCACGTCACCTCCCCTCATCTCACTCACTACTCTCACTCCTCTCACCACCCGACACTTGTCCTCCATTAACCACCACGCTGATCTCCATCGATGGTGGCCCACCTGTCCAGATCAATGGTCCTTATCACAACTCAGACCCCCCTGACCTTTCTACNCCCTACCTAACATGGTGTCTCCTCAAGAACTCATACCCCCCCCCTCTCTAATCTGCTTACCGCCTACACCCCACTTCGAGCTCCTCCCAAGTTGTTTTTCAATACCGCCCCCTCTCACCTTTTGCCACCTGTTCTCCACTCACTTCCCAACCTATCTACTCCTCCTCTCCCTACGTGCCACCTGTATCCTTCACTACACATCACCAAATCCATGCTCTCGATACCTCCATTGTATTCACACCTCCTCTCACTTTGAAATCTTTCTTCACATGTCATCTACCCTCGCGTCCATTCATCCTGTCTCCTGATTGGATGTTCGCCTCCATATCTCCCCTCATGCCCGATGTTCTGACAACCATTCCAACAAAGATATTTCATAGGTACAGATGGCATCTGACGGGGTCAATACAGAGTGCGCTTGGCTTCTAAAATCTCAGGCATATACATAGAATTAAGTCTTAGTCACAAGTCTACGCAGATTAGTCTTATAAACACTTCAACAAACTCTGCTCATGCAGCTGGTTATCTCGAGTGGCCTCCAATAGCTCACAGACATGTCGTCATTCAATACAAATCTCTGCTCTGTAACTCCGAGGCCTATTTTTGGCCACTTAGTTCCTTGAGCACATGCATTAGTTTTGTCACAGAGACAATAGTAGTTTTATTTGATTAAGTCCAACATTTTCCTAGATTAGATGCAAGAGTGGTATTCTATGTGTGATAAGAATCACTCTTGTTGATTAAGTCCAATGTCTTAGTAAAGTTAATTATTTGATTTATGAACAGTTCCCTAAATTTAGGACTCAGTCCCCTAAGGATGAGAGCCTCTGCAACTCTTTTAAATAGTTAGTTTTTGTATATTGTAAAGGTCAGATTTTTTGAGGAAAGAATAACAATACAACACACTGGTTGGACCCATTTTATGCACATATTAAATCTCTCTACCTAGTGAACATACTCTTGAAGGCAATGTTTCTTTTAACTCTTCATGTGTTTCATTCTTATCTTGAATACATTTTTTGATTTGTGCAACGCACATTTCATTTCCTTTCAGCTATTGTATGACTTATTTTTACTAATATGCAACCTGTCAAACAACTAATGCTTTGGTGAATATTTGTTTTCTGCAACCTGTGGGAGTTATTGTGTTTTGATACATGTTTGATGTCTTGAAATGATATTTGAAGTATTGGAATTCTTGCAACGTATTATTCATTGAGTAGTTTGTTGTTTCTCTCTATTTTCTATTATTTCACTGGTCTGTCATTAGTGTGCCATCAACCAAGGAGGGTCCTCATCCATATTGTTCTTCCAACCCAACCTTGCCTTTTTCTTGATAGAATAACCCTCTAACCAACCAACAAAACGTTAAAGAAGCAATCATTCTAAACTGATAGGTGGCCAAGATTTTCCCTTTAGCAGTTAGGTGTAGACTTTAGGACCAATAGATCCAAAAGGTAAATGACATTTCATGTCCTGCAAACTAGAGTTCGAATGCACAAACAACACCGCCAAGTATGAATCTCTAGTACAGGGGCTAAAGAAATCCATAGACTTAAAAATCAAATAATTGAAGGTTTTTAGAGATTCTGAAATCATCGTTAGACAAGTAAGGAACATGATACATTGCAACTCCCCACACTTGAGGAATTACCAGCAGGAAGTGCACAGGCTAATAGAGCATTTTGAATCTTTCAATATTACAACAATCCCTAGAGAAAAAAAATTTCTTGTTGATTCTCTGGCCACCGCTGCTTCAAGGCTATCACCTCTAGAAGATTATGAAGCGTCCTGGTCCACTGTGGAATTTCTCTAAAAACCATTAGTGCCCAACAATATTTCTAATTGGAAGGTCTTTGAAGGAGATGAATAGATCATAATTTTTTTGACTAACCAAGATAATTTCAAAGATTTGGCTATTGATGATGAAGTATATCAGGAACAATCAACAGAAACCGATCCTTGGACAGATCAACAGACTGACAAATCGAAGTCTCACATGATACCGAAGGGAATAGCCAATTTAAAAAACCTTTTTGACCTAAGGGAAATATTGAAGGGGTCAAAAAACATGAAGACCGATAGTTCTTGTCCCATGCATGAAACTATAAATCTCAGAACCTTGGAAAACCCCAAGAATATAAATATCGACAAGACAATATCCAAAGGGCCATGGACGTAGCATTTCAAGGACTAATCAACAAGTGTGTAGTAGTCTATTTGGATGATGTGATTGTGTATTCAAAGAACATAGAAGATCACATCCAACATTTAACCCAAATTTTCGAAAGGTGTAGGAAATACAGTGTATCCTTAAACCCACAGAAAACGTTTTTTGGTGTCGAGGAAGGTAAGATGTTAGGCCACCTTATATCTCAAGCAGGCATTCACATAGATCCATAAAATATTAAGGCTATAAATCAACTTCCATTACCTCACAAAAAAAAGGCTATGCAATCATTCTTCGGGAAAATCAATTTTGTGAGGAAATTCACCTCCGATTTCACAGAAACTATCAAACCCTTACAAAAAATTATTCGTAAAGATGCTGAATTTAAGTGGGATGATGAACAAAAGAAGGCTTTCAACAATATTAAGACTACAATATCTCAATCCCCAGTGTTTCAAAGTCCCGATTTCAACACATATTTATTCCTCTATACTTTCGCCTCATTAGCCACAGTATTAACTCAGAAGGATGATGACAACAATGAGGTCCTAGTGTCATTCATGAGTACCAATCTCCAAGGTGCCAAACTAAATTACCCTTCTGTAGATAAGAATGATTATGCGGTATACAAGGAAGTAAAACACTTGAGATATTACATCTCAAGAACCATACCAAAGTCATCGTGCCTCACCCCGCAGTCCGATCCTTATTTAATCAACAAGAGATGGGGGAAAGAAGAGGAAACTGGATGGCAATATTCCAAGAATTTGATCTAGATATAAAACCTGCTAAACTGGTTAAAAGACAAGGGTTATGCAAACTAGAAGCTGAAGCCCAGGACCAAGTAAATGATGACCTCGGATGGGAGGATGAATTGACATTATGGTGTGGAAAAACTTCATACGTCTCCCTAGGGCAAGAGTCTTGGTATGAGAAATTAACTTATCTCCTTCATCATGGGACTTGCCCATAAAACCTAAACCCAAGGGAAAGGAGAGCTATCAAGTTAAAATACACACAATATTGCCTCATAAATTCGGTGCTCTTCTGTGTTAATTATGATATGGTACTTTTAATATGTCTCAAATGCAAAGATACAGACAAAGTTCTGAAAGAGCTCCATGATGGTCCCGTAGGTGGACATTTCATAGGAAACACCATGACCTGTAAAATATTGAGAGTTGGTTATTATTGACCTACTATGTTCAGAGACACTCACACATATGCTAGAAACTATAAGACTTGTCAAGTAAGCGCGGGGAGGGAGAAGAGAGCAACTGTCCCACTTCAACCAGTGGCCATTTCTAGGCCATTTGAGCAATGGGGGTTAGATATCATAGGAGAAATTACACCAAGTTTTTCAAAACAACATACGTACATAATGACTGCCATAAATTATTTCACAAAATGGGCAGAGGCCATCCCTCTGACTCATGTAAACGAGAAGGTGGTGATCCAATTCATAGAACAACTACTAATCACAAGGTTATGTGTGCCTTCTGTTCTTGTTTTTGATAATGCAGCTTAATTTTCTTCCACCTTATTAACAATTTTTTCTCTGGACAAAGGAATCATAATTAGATACTTTGCAAACTATTATCCATAAGGAAACGAAGTGGCATAATCAAATAATAAGAACCTAGTGAGAATATTAGAGAAAATAGTTGCAGACAACCAAAGGAATTGACATAATTCACTTCATAATGCTTTATGGGCCAATAGAGTCACACCCAAGGAATCTATATGGAATTCCCCATACTTTCTGATATACAGACAAGAAGCCATTCTCTTGAACGAGCTTTATATTCCATACATTCAACTTGCTCAAGATTCCAGAGGGGAGCCCTCATCAGTCATACAACAAAGAATTGACACCCTGCTCATGCTAGAAGAAGAAAGGGAGAAAGATAAATCAAAGTTCATATCTCACCAACAGATAGTTAAAATGTTGTTTGATAAGCATAAAGCTAAAGAGAATAATTTTGAGTTAGGGGACTTAGTCCTAAAGTGGGACAGAGAAAATAAGCCTAAAGGAAAACATTCTAAGTTTCAAAATCTATGGCTCAGACCTTTCCAGATGGCCGAGAATATTGGTTTAGGTATGTATCGACTATTGAATCTAAGGGGGGAACCTGATGCCCTCCCGACCAATCCCTAAAACAATATTTCCATTATATATATATATATAATTTTTCTGTATGTTTTCACGATGTTTATTTTAGATACGTCGATTGTGAAATGCATTTTTTGTTTTATCTTTTTCTATTGTACTTCTGCGCTTTTTGAAGATTGTGTTTAGAAAGGCAATGGTTGAACTAAAATCATGCGATATGGAAAACTTTGTTCCTAACTTGTCGCTCACACACAACACAAGAAACGTTGGGGAACTTGCAGTTGTTTCAAGGGATTCTCTATCTAACCTGCGCAGATGAACAACTTTGGAGAAATGTAGAAATGTCTGCCTGGTGATCCGGTGAAACCTTAAGGGAAAGATGGTAAGCTCGAAAGGACTACAGGTACCTCAGATACAGAGCTAGCAAAATTTCTCCTTAACCATCTCATTTTTTCAAATAACAAACGTCCTCCTCTCCCACTCGCTCATGGAATTTTGCCGAAATAAAAAATTCAACTATATTAGACGAGCGTACAATAGGAGAGGTTATGTAGATATCTCCGCCGGAGCTATGGACGCTTGCTGGTAGTGGAGCAAGGTCTATGATGTTAGGGTGACTCCGCCAAGGCTATGGATGCTCATTGGCAGCAGAGAAACACCGTAGCAAGTGAATAAGGGTAACTAAAAGGCCTAGTGCCAGTGAATGATTTACTAGACTCTTGTCAAAGGGGGCATGATTCTAGGTTATAGGAAGAAAAGGTTGAATAAAGGTTCAAAATCCCATAGGCAGGCCCGAATGAATCAAATGAGGAAATTTCAAATGAAAGGGTAAAAGAGGCTCTGATAAAAAAACAGTTGAGCTCCTAACCAAATTTTGCATCAGCTAAGCCCGAGGAAGGAACAAATATTCTTCTTCCACCTAGTAAGTATCCATTTGTTGAGCACTCAACACACCCTAAAAAGACTATGTCAATTTTTTACTTTTTGGGTACCACTTGATCTTTGCACTGTCTGTTTCGACTTCAATTTTTGAAAAGTTTTGTCTTTGCTTATTGTCATGAATCTCATTAGATTTTTAGGTATTTTTGAACTTATGAAACCCCATGACTTTAAAAATCCTTAACGCTTGAATAAAGAATCAAAATCCAAAACACCACACCCGACATACTCAGATTCAACATTGGAAGGTATTCAAAGAAGGAAAAGAGCCACTCGAGAAACCTCAGTCACCGAGCGCTGATATCTTCATCGGCATCGACAAAAGGAAGTTTTGTTTGCGCCAAAGTTTTGCATAAGGATATTTCCGATAGCCAATTCCTATTCGACATCGGTAAAAGATGAGGGGAATAGATGTTAATGAAGAAAG
Organism: Picea engelmannii; assembly: GCA_009831015.1. NCBI lineage: Eukaryota > Viridiplantae > Streptophyta > Pinopsida > Pinales > Pinaceae > Picea > Picea engelmannii. Next base: position 31,799 of record ML818324.1, on the reverse strand, counting down.
AAATGATATCACTGATAGCCGATACCCTACACGCTTATCGGAACTGGGGAAAAATGAAAAGGATTGGAATGAACATTCTGACCATGCTAAAGAGTTTTCTCGATCGTCGATCCCCGAATCGTTTCGGCATCGAGACTTTTTCGAGGAAGATAATTCAAAGAAAAACACGTGATATGTTTATCGTCGATTGCCAACCCTTGATACCTTTTTGGCATTAGTGAGCCCAAGTTCATTTTAGAACGTACAACTTGAAGAAAGTCTCGATTCTGATTAATACACACGAATTAGGTCATCGTTCTTCAATGCCACATGTCTTTTCCATATTGGAGAATCGTACGGTCTAGTTTTACCCCGAGTAATTCTTGGTTCCCTAGGTCTAAGTCACACCTTCGAGTCATCTTTTCCATGACAACATTGTATGAAGAGATTGATTGGCATCAGAGCTTTTGCGAGGGACATCAATGAAGATGTTCATAGTGCATCCCCGATCCCCGATCCACCCACTGAGAAAGCGACACAATGGGACATTTTAGCATTAGATACAATTAGATTTCATGCATTTAAGGGTCTAATTAATACCAAATAACACATTATTTTCTACCTCTTGCACCAATCAACATGACCATTTGAAATCACTGATAGACCACATCACCCCCGTGCCTCCACTGTCAACCCACGATGAATTTAAGTTGCATAGATTTGGTGGAAAATTGATTAAATTTCACTCGTCACCCAAATTGAATGGTTGATGTGACACATTAAGTTCTTCCCTGGTTTAAGTTCTCTTCAGCCGTGGTAAGCGGAATCATTCTATGCACAAGGAAATTCAGAGCATCCAGAGAAGCAAGACGAGTAATTCGAAAGCTACAGAGGTCATGTGAGTATCTAATAACCAGGTTTATAAAGCTTCACAGGTATGTATCTGAGTCTATGTATTTTACATGGTTATGTTTCATATGTTTTATCTAGTTTTTGTTCTCTACACAATTTCTGAAGGTTTATTTCAAATGCAGGAACAATGCCTCCAAGAAAGCCAACCACTAGAATATCATCAAGGGCGTCGAAGCTGGAATAACCATAGGTAGGTGAAGGCTCCTCCCCAGGGGTCATAAGACAATTGGAATACATGCCAAGACCGAATCCTGTCATCATAATATCAATGAGGAAGGATTTCATCCAGCCTATAGCCTTTGGAGATACAGAGGCAAGCACAATGTCCAAGACGACACTCCCGCTTTAGGGAGATCTCTTTAAAAAAATCAGCCAGGAGAAATACCCAGAATACATCCCACACAATGATACTGATGTCAGATCACTGAACGACGAAGTGTTCCAGAACATCCGACGGTCATACCTGCATATGTTGGCTAGCAGAACCCCTGTCTTTCCCTGTGTAGAACTCTTGAAGTGGATCATTGACCACACATACACACATAAATGTTTGATCAACGATGAAAATGGTGGGTGTGTTAGTGATCCAGGTGGATATTGGTGGCTACCCACCTTTTTTGACTGGCTCAAAACAGTTTTCTGGCAATTTTGGCAATTTACTATTTTTAATAGGTTTTAACTTCCAGGGCCATTTTGAGGGCCTAAATGAAGGTTTTTCAAGATCTAGGTTCTCAATGATATCTGAAGGAATATTGAACCCCAAAATGAATCTCCTCAACTATACCTTTCCAACGAGCTATCATACGCCTAAAATGGAGATCGTATGCAAAAGTTATGACCCCGGGAAGTTGATGTACTAACTTACCCAAACAGGGCCCACATGACTTTTGGTGCTTCATCTCCTAGGGTTAGGTTTTTGGATGTCTAAGGTTTTTGGCATTCCTGTTTATTTTAAAAGGGCATTTAGAGCCTCATTGTAATTTTTTTCTTACGAATGCGAGTAACAGTCACATCTCTTCTCAGAGATAAGATGCCACCATTCTATCAAGTCTTTCACTCTGTATTTTACAGTCTCTGTACATTTATTTCATTAATAGAAATCGTGTATTACTGTATATCTATTTTTATGGTTGCATCTATGATATACTTATGTTATATTATTGAATATCTACGATATCTCTGTGCATTTCTTTATTATATCTCCGATCTAATTTTGTGCTGAAAATAATCCAGATCAGTCGGAGTGTTCCTTATGGTGGAGGTCCATAAGTATTACAAGCTTAGAGACCCTGAGGAATGACTAAACACCGATTTCTTCATAAATTCTACGAGTGCCATGACACCAGCTGGATGATGGACTCACGGTGGAGAGAAGATAAGAAATACACCAACCGGAGCACCGAATGGTACCAGACAACCAACCTAAGGGAGCCATACATCTACTTGATGGCTCTCATCTGTCGATTATATGGAGAGAACGAATGCTCCATATTTTCATAGGCATGGATGCCCTTAGCTTACACAATAGAAATTTTCGGGAGCAACTTCAATTGGGGAGCGATCATTTCTAAGCAACTGAGCATCTGTATACAATAGGATTAGACGCCGAAGGAAGGAGAGACACCAATCTTCTACATGGCTTCATATTTACTTGATTTCATGTGCGTTAGAAACATTTTCGCCAACATGAAATTGAGCTGGAATGTCGCAGAGCTCCCGTTCCATGTATATTTCAACATCCTATGGGAGAATAGATACAATAAATCTTACTCCCTCATCTACGATGAATTCATCGCACATATTTATTTCATTCTTTTCAAGAAAGAATGCCCGAGACTATCGGCTACGGCTAAAAAGATGATATCAAAGGTAGGCCACTGGTACTTGGATGAGTGAGACACATATATCAGGGTGTTCGGGGCCACCGAAGCACCACATCTCCTACTAGTGCATGTCCCTGACCATCTTGTAGTGGGAGAGATATGCTACCAGACCATCCTTCAAGGCTACAACACCACCCTGGTCAAGGACAAGAAGAGAGCATTCATACCTTATGGATTCCATGTAGGCTTCTACATGGTGAAGGACACTGCTCAAGCCAAATAAGAAGGGTTGAGCCAATTAGAGTTCATATTTCATACATGCCGATTCTGCAAGCACGATCCAAAGGGTCTGGTCTTGAAACATCCCTCACAAGTGTCATCTTGCTGGCCATACACCCACAAAAAATTTGAAGATGAAGTATTCACAAAAAATTCCCAGAACTGGGACGAAGTGGTGGAAAGGATGACCGACCCCAAATTGACCAGGTTCAAAGTTATGAGCATAGATGAATGTGTGAAAACCATAGAGCAATAGGCTCAAGATGTCCTTAGAGCCAGGGAATAAATGATTGTAGCAGAATAAACAAAGGTACCCCTGGTAGCTTCGGTGCAAGAAAGAGGTTTCCCTATGACACATGACGTGTGGGAAAGGGGGTTTCTCATGATAGAATAGGCACATCGAATAATTGATCAGCTGCAAGATGACCTAGATCTCACAGGAATGAAAATATCCCATGCTAAGAACCCATATGAAAGCCAGACAGGCCCAAGCGTCCCTAAACTAATAGACATTGATGAAATCACCGAGTTAGACAACCTTGAAATCACGATGTCACAATCTGGATCACCAGGGGGGTGTTTTAGCTCAGCTGAAGATAGTCAGAATATCAGGGAGAGAAAGTGCACTGAACCCCCTCCGCGAATCAATAAACATCTATGATGATGAAGAGAGCCCAGAGGTATCCCTGGTGACCCCTGTACAAATCATAGAGTAAAAGGAGTCAGAGAAGACATCTTCCCAAGTTCCCGACGCTGAAATTCGGGGCCTTTCACAGAATGAACAAGAGATTAAGAGTGTCTTAGACACTGAGCTTCCCGATGCATTGGAGACCCAAGCATATAGTCTAAATGATGAGCCAAGGTCGAGAAAAAAAAAGGAAGAAGCTCCATGACAAGAAATCGATGTCTCAATGATTGATTATCAAGTAAGTACTGACACCCCTGATGCCTCAATTTCAATCGATACTCAAATTCCCAATGAGTGACAAACATAATCTGGACCTTCCAAACATGTGGAGGAAGTTCAAGAACCCTGTCTTGAAAAAATATATACCATCGGGAGCCTGGTAAATATGCTCACTTGGGGAGATCAACAAATTCTCGAACCCATGGATGAAGTCACTGACATACATGCCATCGCTTACAAAAGAAAAAGGAAAGCTATCATGTAGAGAACCACCAAGAAGATGAGGATCACTCTAGATCGCTCCATCCTCATCACCATGGAGGAAAATATGATCAACACAGAGCGTGATAAGACATCCGAACTTATCAGTGCAAGGATGGAAATCATAGATGCCACCCTAGACAGAGAAAAAAGGGATGAAGAGGAGCTGGCTACGACTCTGAAGGAATTTGAACATTTGCACCACTTGGAGAAATATTACCAGGACACTACACAGGCCGTAGTGTTCCTAAGGAGCGAATTCAAGGAAGCCTACAACAAATTTACAGATGAAAGACACCTATTGTTAAGCCCTAATATTGGCTCATTACCCCTTAATTGGGGCATATTAAATTAGTAATTTTATTTTATTTATGTCGGCTTTATTCCATTAGTTGTAATTATGCCTCCTAGTCTCCTATATATACCAAGGAGACATTTTCATTTGGAATCATCTTGTACTTGAACATTTAAGTGGGGTAAAAAGAGGTTGCCCCCTCGAAGAGGCTTATTATCTAAAATTATCTCTTTTTAAAGGCATTGAGTACTTTTTCTGAGGTTTTTCTATGCTATATTGATATTTGGTTCCTAACATATGGTATCAGAGCTCAAGGTCTTGGGGTTTCACTGCTACATTTAAGACACCTTGGAATTTTTGCTATAACTTTTTTTCTACAATGTTTCAGAAGGAACGTCTTGGAGGATATTTAGTATATGGATCAAGGTACATTGGGTTAAAATTTCATCTCCCAAGGCCTTATACTTTCGGAGATACAACCTGTACAAGATAGGGTTCTGGAATCATCCTGAAATGAGTCATTGCGGAATTTTCGCTATAAAAAAATTTCTGTAATGTTTCAGACCCTGAAATCCAAAATATATTCACAAAAATTAGTAGGGTGTCTGTGGTAAAAATTTCAGCTTCTGGATCATCTCAAAATTGTAGATACACCCTGTGGAAGATAGGGTATCTGACTAGTCCTATTGACTAGTCTCAAGAAGGTGTTCCAGGTAAAATAATCATAACTTCTTTCTAGAGTATCAAAATTGAGTGGGAATGGTTTCATTGGATTGTGGACAGTCTATAGTATTTTGGGTACAAGTTTCAGAATTTTATGTCAATTCTTTTTTGCAGGTCACACTATACAAGTGAGATCTCCTAGAAAGGCCAAAAATCAGCAAGTTGTGGGGAAGTTACTGTAAATTCCACTTGGAACATCCAATTTTGATTAGGACTGTGGCATTGCAAAGAAGAAATATTAGAGAACTACATGAAATAAAGTTTCATACCTATAAGGGCCGAAACTTGGGAGATACAATAGAAGAAAGATTGTTTAGAAAAACCACCTCAAAATCAAGGTTCAAAAGTGATACTTGGCCAACATGCCACCCAAAAAGGGAACTTCTACACCAAATAAGCCTCCAGAAAATCCTACTTGGACTCTTGATGAAGGTGAAGAAATGAGTAGGGACATAAATGATTT
>ML818324.1:0-12269 GCA_009831015.1 Picea engelmannii | reverse complement strand
TTGATTATTTCTCATATATTGTGCATGGTGTATTGTGGTGTATTGGTGTAACTCTTATACTATTGTTCATTTCTCATTGGATATAGTTGAATGGTTTAAGTATAAGTTGAAAAATATTTTAAATTTTACTTGATACTGATTCACCCCCCTCTCAGTATCAACAAAACCTCATGGGAACCACCCTCCCCCCCTCAAATTACAATGCATAAAAAAAATGAAAAGGAACAAAAATAGTTGCTAAGCAACCCTATCCTTCACTCCAAGAAGACCTCACAACTGTGCAAGTTTGTGCTCATTGAATATTTTGTTGAATATGTAGATGTCTGCATGGATATGATGAAGTAGATGCACCATTGAGATGTCCACACATATCCACTTTCTCTTTTTGTAATGAAAATATCCAAATAAATTTTGGATGAAACTTTAAAAACCGTGTTGTTGTTTCTGGAAAAAATGTTGACATTTTGTTGATTTAAAAATGATCATAAATTCACTTCCTAGACTCTGTTTCAGATGATTTGTTTTTTGAAATTGGATATTTTCCCGAGAGGAATTCAAATAACCAATTTGTTTATGAAAATTTTGCTTAGAAAATACCAGAATTGAGTCTGATGTGCACAACTCCCTTTTTGTCTCCTGATATGCATGCATTGTGCATGGAAAAGTGTCTGCATGTGACCCCTGAGATGCATGCCATATATATTCCACATGAAATTCATAAAAAAAATCTAAAATGGAGTAGACATCATCTGCAATTAATAGAATACAAATTTTTTCAAATACTTTTGTAGAAGACTCTTCATAATAAGAGGCATGATCTTCTGGTGGCTTCTCTTCTGGCTCTATATGTTCAACCTCTTGCATGAAATCTTCAAAAAAAAAATTATTCCTGAATAGAACCTCCAATCTGGTCCATAATTCATTTGGATTTGATTCTTTTGAGTCATCATATGCTTGATGGAGAATTTCAAGAGAAATAAACCAGAGGATTCATCCTATGGCCATATCTTGTCTATTGAGAAAATCATTTTTCTCATCGGCGGAATCAGGATCTACTTCCATTTCCATATTTATTTGGTACAGTGCTCTGTATCTGAGCAGGAGAATTTTTTTTGAATTCCACTCCAAATACTTATGAGGCGTGAGAATTATTGCCGACGAATAATCCATCTTTTATGCATTCTTCAATCTTTAGTACCTACAAAAAATAATTTGGTGTAGCTTTTGCTTAGAAGTCCGTCAGCTTTGAGACCATGTAAATGTGTTGAACCTACAAAAATTAGATCTAGCTAGAAAATACCGCACACATTTGCAGAGAGAAATTGAGAAAGAAGAAGAAGGAGAGAAATAACAGAAGAATTCTCATTAACCGTATTACACACTCAAAGAGTGAATAATTTACAATAGATATATGATACATGAGTAACTAATGCGCCATAGTGGTGTTCTAGAGTGATCTGGACACACACCATCAGTTACGGGAGTACAATTCCACCTATTCTAGTCTCTCAGGCAGTTACGAGAGTGAACTGCCACCTAGTCTGAGTTAATTAGTCTATCAGTCTTCAGTTAACTGACCGAAACCGAGTGAAGTGAGGAGGAGATCAAGGAATCATGAGTAATGCACTAGTTCAATGATTATTCCAAGGAAAATGTGCATTAGCTGGTGATGATTCCAATGATGCATGGTGATAATTCCAATGTAGCATATATACTCCACTCAACTGATCAAACTGGAGTGAAAACTGAAGAGAATATTCTCCCTAAAATTTAGGAGACTAGATAATGACTAATAAACATAGGTAAAACCTTAGGAAAAATAAATCCCAGGTGTGTGTGAAGTACTCCAACATAAAACTCTTGCCCATTAAATAGTGCCTCCAGATTTTCAAAGCATGGACTATTGCAGCGAGTTTCAAGTCATAGGTAACATAATTTTTCTCATGTCACTTTAACTTCTATGACTCATATCATATTTCATGATTATTTTTCATAGGAACTTGACCGAGTCCTTATCTACAAGCATTCATGCACACAACAAAATATTTACTAGGATTTGTAATTTTCATAATTGGAGCACTAGTGAGAAACTTCTTCAATAACTACAAGTTTTGCTCCCATCTTTGTGGTTTTTCAAACTTAGCCCCCTCTTTCTAAAAGAAAGTGATTCAATGTGCAATATTGGAAAATGCCTTATTAATTTTATTGTAATAACCAACAATATTTCTAGAGGAGATTTCCATATATTGTTGAGGTCTGGTTTTCTTGTTTGTATATTGAAGGACAAGGTTGTCCTTATATTTGGTGATTTTGAGAGGACCAGTCTGTCCTCAATTTTGGTGACTCTGAGAGGATTGGTTTTAGTCCTCAGATTTGGAGAATTGGATAAAGTTATAGAACAAAATTATTGTGTCTCTTGTGTATTGATGATTAATCTTTGATCTTGTTGTTTCTGCTGCATATGTTTTCAGTCAATAATTTCAACGTAAAGTTGTTCAATGATATTTAGATTACTAGGAAGAAATTTTTCAGATCTAAAATTAGTCACATAGAGTTGCATGTGAAAAATGAGATGGTATAGAGTTCGATGAACCATTTTACACAGTGACAGAGGGAGTATCCAGTTTGGACTACTGGAGTAAAGATGAGGTGGTATATCCAAAGCTATATCTACTATGTGCGACAATTGTGCATCCAGTTATTGGGCGATGGGATACCTCCCTTGCTAAGAGGGAGTGTTGATTTTTGTAGCTTCAGGAGGTATTCCCACTAGAGGCCAAAGTGCCAGGAATGTGGGAATTTTCGTTGGCACCAGTTTTGAATTTCATTTCAGTGAAATCATTCTATAAATGAGGATAAGGCCTCATGGGAAACTTGATGGGCTTTGTGGGTTTGTGTGGGGGTGCCACACCCACAAATATGATTAAAATATTCTAATTCATTGTTGAGTTTAGGAAGGGATCCTAAAATCACTCATTGGACTCCTATATAAAGGAGAGATCTCATTGTGACATACATGGTGGAACAATGGAGTTGGAATAAGTGAGTATGAACTTGTGCCTAAGAGGATTGGTGTTCTCAACAAGGGAAAGTCTGCAAGGTGGCGAATATGGCCCTGAAGAGAGGAGCGAAGAAGGTCGCACGTGTGGAGAAAATTTTTCATACCATACGCGGTTTGAAGGAGAAATAAGCGTGTATATACGCTGATTGCAAAAGGAAAAATCACATATAGGGTATACACAATTTGCAGTGGAGAAAAAAACGTATGTCCACGGGTTGCTAGTTGGTGAATCATGCATCTGTTTTCCTAGGAAGGTACAGATCCATACAGGCTGACAGGTGACGTCAACATTCCCTACAGGTGGTCTACAATAGATTCTTGGGAAGAGGATATTTCCATATATTGTTGAGGTTTGGTTTCTTGTTTGTATATTGAAAGACAAGGTTGTCCTCATATTTGGTGATTTTTAGAGGACTAGTTTTGTCCTCAGTTTTGGTGACTTTGAGAGGAATGGTTTTGGTCCTTAGATTTGGAGAATTGGATAAAGTTACATAAATTGTGTCTCTTTTGTATTGATGATTCATCTATGATCTTGTTGTTTCTGTTGCATATGTTTTCAGTCAATAATTTCAGTGTAAAGTTGTTCAGTGATAGTTAAATCATTAGGAAACAATTTTCAGATCTGAAATTAGTCACATAGAGTTACATTTGAAAATTGACATGGTATAGAGTTTGATGACCCATTTTCAATTTTCACATGCAACTCTATGTGTCTAATTTTCAGATCTGAGAAATTGCTTCCTAGTGAACCAATAGTAACACCCTAGCTGTTATCACTGAACAATTCTACATTGAAAGTTGTTGACTAAAAACATATGCAGTGGAAACCCAAAAGATCATAGATGAATCATCAACACATATGAGACACAATTTCAGTTATATAATCTTGTTAACATCAAAAATCCAGAGGGAAAAACCATCCCTCCGAGCCAATACAATATCATCAAAATATGAAGACAACCTTGTCCTCCAAAGTCACCAAAACTGAGAACAACCTTAGCCTCCAATAACCATACAATTCCGAAAACCAAACTCAACAATATTCTGGAAATATCCTCTACCCACGAATCTTCTATAGACCACCTATATGATCTGATGATGTCACCTATCAGCCTATACAGATCTGTACCTACCCAAAAAACTAGATACATGATTCACCTTACTGACAACCCGTAGACATACATTGTTTCTCCACTACAAATTGCGTATACCCTATACACAATCATCCTTCTACAACCCATGTATATACACACTTCGTCCTCCTGCAAAATGTGTATTGTACGAAATATTCGCTCCACTTGTGTGACCTTCTTCACCTCTTTCGTTAGGGCCAAATTCTCCACCTTGTAGACTTTCCCTTTGTTGAGATCACCGATCCTCCTAGCACAAGTGTAGACTCACTTATGCTGGCTCCATCATGTCTCCACACTCTAGATGATGTGTAATGTCACAATGACATCTCTTCTTTATATACAAACCTTAGGGATCAACAAAGAATCCCATCCACAAGTCAACATCAAGTTAGTCTTTCCTTGTGGGTGTGAAGCCTCAACACAAGCCCACAAATCCCATCACCAAACCCATAAAACCCCCACTCAAATCCAAGGGGGTTTTCACCAAACCGAAAGTGTGATGTGGTTCCCACAACGATTCCCACATGCCCAAAACCTAGGGTCATTTGAGAATACCTACACAAAGCTACAAAAAAAAATAGTCCCTCTTAGTGAGGAAGGTATTCTCACCACACTCCACAAGTGGGAATGTCTCTCGATGCTAAAAAATCATCAACACTCCCTCTTAGCGAGGGAGTCATTCCATCCTCCATCATCACATGGAATTAGCTTTGTTTCCCGTACTAGATCCTCTACCACAGTTTCTCTCCAATCTGTCTAATTGGATGCTCCGTCTATCACCAAAGAAAATCCTGCTCTCGAGTCCTCCTAACTGGTTGCATCCTTGGTCACTGAAGCAAATCTTATTGTCTGACATGATCCCATCCTGGAAGACACCCTGCTCCTAGAAGCCTCCTACCTCTAAACATCCTTTCTGGCCATCTTAAGCCATGACACCTACTTGACAGTCTTAGAAGATGCATCTTTCCCATCTGAACCTAAAGGTTGGCTCCCACTAAGCGAATGCCTCTCCCTCTGAGCCTCCTAACTCCCTTTGAAGTCAAACTCCCTCTGAGCCTTTGTTGAGACAAGATTTTGGGACTAGTTTTTGGGAACTGTGCAGTGCATGCCAAAGGAAGGGAAGACAATTAGTGCACTTTAATGGATCGACACGCGCAAAGGAAGGAAGACCGTTGAAGCAATTAAGAATTTTGGGTCCATTGATATGGGCTAATCCCTATTGTAATTGTATAAATATGTAAGGGTTTTTGGATAGAGAGTAGTGGTAGTAGTAGTTGAAGTCAGAGAGTAAGAAGTATTGAATGTATGTGAATGCAATGTATTCCAGATATGTATGAGTGAAGAGAGAAAAATATAGATAGAGAGATAGGAGAATTACAAGGGAATGATGTATGAGAACAATGCACTTATTTTTTAATGGATGATTCTGAATAATATAAAAATAAGCCGACCATTGTGGATGTAAATCATATTGGGTGAACCCTATTAAATATGGTGTCTATGTGTCATGATGTGTTCGTTGTTATGTTTATTGTGCACATATGATATATGTCTGTAATTATGAATATATTACATGTTATTATGTTTCTACGCACATGATATAAGGTATAATGAACTAATTCTAAGTATAATGGTTATGAGGACTACCTCCCATCCCTTCATCCCATAGATACCTTGGGTGAGACTTCATCTTCTCGCGGGTGATGCCGAAAGGGCCGATATTTGAGGGTTTTGTTGGTGAATTCATGTTGAACCCTGGGTTTGCCCACTGCGCACCAAAAAATGGTTTCGTTATTAGGAACGAGATATGCGATTGAGAGGAATGTGGAGGTTGACTAAGGAAGAGATCAGAAAATGGTTAGAATAAAATGAGCACGAGTTTTCCAGAGATCAGAATAAGAACCCACATATCATCTCGGAGAAGTGACTACAGAGGTATGTATTTATAGACTTGCATGGAATTTTCTTCATTGATTTTTTGATAGTTTTGGATGAGTTGTTACAGAGGTTAGTTGAAAATAACGGAACATTCTACACTGTTGTTCCAAGGATTTGGACCCCTAAGTTGATCCACCAAGTTAATACGATAAGTAATCAAATATCACACACAATGTATTTCTGGTTGGATAATATATTAGGGGGTTATATTGCTAAGTTTTCTATAGATTGTACCCAACCTTATATTACTTTTAAATTAGAGTTCTTTAAAGGCCTACGTGGAAGATATTTGAAATCACTATCTACTTGGATCAAGATGTTGTTCTATGATAAGGGGGTTATGAAGTTGGAATCCAATCACCCTAGTATCTAGGAACCTTCGTGCATAGGGGGATTGGGGGTTGACTAGGGGATGGTATAAGTGTATGGAGAAGAGGGATGCAAGAAATAATGAATAAGGAATAAATGGATTGAGAATGTTGAGAGAATAAGAATGTGCGACAAAAGAATATATTGGAGTGTTGTGCAGTGGAAAAATATTTCAGTATAGAAGGAAGAGGATTGTGGCTGATAGAGAAGAGGACTACAGTGAGGTTGATGAAAAAATAATTGGTGCAATACTCAAGATCGAAGTAATATCATGCACAAAGGAAAAGGAAAAGGATCGTCAGCTTAGTCTAGAAGAAGGAGATACATTACTTTCCATTAACACTGCTCAAGCCAGACTTTGCGTTGAGCCCATGACCTCATGTGCATCTTCGAGATATGAAGCTTTTTTGTGAACACTTATAGTTAGTGAAATAAACAAGGATATAAGTAAAGGAAGTCAGACTAGTGAAAATAGTATGCCAACCCATATTCAGTTAACGACACCAAAGAATAATATTGTGTAGTACATCATGGTAGGGGTAGACCCCACTTTGAGAATGTATGTCTTTCACGAAGCAGGAACATAAGATCTCGAACAACACTTATTTTTTTGTGAAGCAATATAGACCATGAAGAACGTCCAAGATGACAATGCGAAAATCATGCAGTTAGTTATGGAATTTAGAGACTGCGTGTTACTTTGGTATATGAATTATCAATCCATTGCACCTGTAGGACAAGCTAGAACATTGGCAGAAATAAGGAAAGCCTTGTTAAAATAATTCTAGAAATTGAAGTCTGAGTCGCAGTGTATTACGAAACTAAAAGAGATCAAGTAGTTGTAGAGTGAATCAATATGGAATTTTGACCAGAGATTCAAGATATTGATGGATCGATTGACCTTCCAGATTCTAGATGAGCAACACAGGGAATGGTTCATTGTGGGATTGTTACCACATATACGATTCCCATTGACGCAACAAAAAATTACGTCACAGTCAAAAGCAATATATATCTCCATGAAGTTGGAAGAATCCCCTATATGAGAAAATGGCATAAGAATGGATTAGGTTAAGTCGTAGTTAGCAGCATTGACAATTCAGTTGCAGAAGCTTTCTAAAGGGAAGGGAAAGCGTGAAGAAGTATGGTGTGTTACATGCAAAAAGGAAGGTCACCATGAGAATGAGTGTCCTACCTTTAAAGAGTATTTGGTTACAGGAGCCTCAAATCCCTTGGCCCCAGAAGGAGGGGTATGGTGTGAGATATGCAGAAAAATGGGTCATTACCCAACAACTTTTCCTTTGATGCCAAAGTATCAGAGCATTGCCAAAAGTTTATTTTTTAATTTTTGTAATTCAGTGGGACATGAAGAAAAGGACTGTCGTGCATTCGATCTCATGAGAGAACACACTATAGATGCATATAGAGTTCAAGGGGAAGATTAATTAGAAGGAGGATTACCACAGTATAATACTCTGAGGGGATAAAATCAAGGAAGAGGAGGATTCGACAGAGTAAGAGAACCAATTATCTCTTATAATTGTAACCAACCTAGGAAGTTGGTGTGATATTGTCTGAATCTTTGTACAATGTGCACATATTATAGACATCTAGATCACGCAACATAATATTGTTCATAGCTAATCATGAAGTGGTAAGAAAAGAGGGACCTGAATGCTTAGATGATAGCAGTGGAAGAGCGCGACGATCGACCGAGGGTGGCAGGAGTTACACGCAAAGGAGTAAGAACATGAGATGATGCGATAGAACAAGGAATTTAGACTTACTGGTGGGTCAGGAAAGAAGAAGAACCTCCTCCAACGTTTGATCCTTGGAAGGAGAGAGACACATATAAGAAAGCAAGGAAGGAGTTTCTAGAAACAAAATGGGTAGCATTAACTTCGCAACCTGTGTATGATGAGCCACCTTTGTATGGAAAGCCTCTAGCCTATGACCACTCAATGACAGAAAGGACAATTGAGAAGGAAAGTACTCTGAAAAGTTTCTTAAAGAGTTGCTTATAACTAATGAAGGATGAAATTTCATTGAATGCACTACATGGGATGATCGACTAGTGCTCACAAGATAAAGAAGCACCTGGTGCACAACAAACAGTTAACCATGTACATCGGAAGAAAAGGATGAATAGGGAATTTCAACTTAATACGCAGGTAGGAGACTATGACATGGATAATATCATTATGTATATGGGATCTGATGTGAACGTCATTCTGAAGCAAACATGGGAAATGATGGGAAAACCAAAGTTTATCTAGTCACCAATTTAATTGAGGCTAGAAAATCAACACAAGATTGTCCCGATTGGAAGACTGACAAGGGTGAATGTTAATATCTATGGAGTGCACAACACATATTTTTTTGAAGTGATCGAGATAGTGGGTGGCAGTAAACCTTATCTAGTGTTACTTGGACTCGATTGGGATTTCGATAACCATACCATTATTGATCTAAAAAAGAGACAAATGATATTTGAAGTAGCATATTTGAGAGTTACTGCAACATTGGATCCCCCAAAAGGAAGATGATATGTGGAACCAACAAGGGGAAAAGAACTCAATAACCTTTACAATGTGATTGCACATATGGATTACTATATTAATATCACTGCTGAGGGTGTACTTAGTTGGCGAAGTATCAGTTCTTGCATGTTAGATTCAAAACTAGCCCTGGAACATTGGAAACATATATTACATGAAGTATCTACAAGGAGATGTGCTCGTATTACCCACACATTGTGTTGGATTGGAGATGATGTATGTGGTCCCCTGAAGTATGATGGACTAACATATGTAGATTCCTTTGTAAAATAATTTGAATTTCAGATACCAGATAGAATAGAGAATTGGAAGCAATGCATAAAGTTGTTACAGGTCAGGTTTGTAATAGAAACTGAATATACTGTGCAAAAGTATACTAGGCTGAATTGTCCTACATATCATCTTACACAATGCACCGTGACATGGTGCTCAATACCTAAGCAGGATTGGATGCACTTGTTTGTACACACTTTGAATGTGATCCCGAAGAACTGGTATTTAGAATTGGAAGTATGTAGAGGAACAATAGACTGGGAAGATATGACTCACAAATTCAAGGTAACTTTCAAGTTTGAATATGATGCCCCTTCAGTATACAAAATTATGAATATTATCAAGAACACGATATTTACACCAGAAGACTCGACGATACCAACACCCTTATGTAGTGCACCTAGATATTCTACGACTACTCAATAGGTTTTGGAATGTTATAACGTTGTTGGAGAAGACTAGGAGGAGGAAGACCCAAGAAACTTGCAAATACTAGAAACTGAAGGAGAGCACACATTAGAGGGTCCCGATATTGAATCTGTTGAGTATGCAAAGACATTGAAAATGCACAAGTTGAATATTGGTATGAAGGGTAATCCAAATTTTGCAAACATTGGGGATTACTGGAATGAAGAAACTGCCGAGAATATTGTTGATTTACTCGTGAATACAAGGACCTTTTTCTGACTACATTTTCAAAATTAAAATGGATTTTTAGGGAGCTAGGGGAGATGATGATTCCTTTGAATTCAGATTCCAAGCCAATGAATAAGAGACCATACCAATTGAACCCAGTATATAAGAAAAAAGTGAAAGAAGAAATAGACAAAATGTTGGAATCCGGGATTAGTGAACCTGTCGCAGAGTCATAATGGATCAACCTGATGGTGATTCAAGATGGGAAACATGTGGAATCAAAATTTATGTGGATCTATGAG
Source organism: Picea engelmannii (assembly GCA_009831015.1). Lineage (NCBI taxonomy): Eukaryota > Viridiplantae > Streptophyta > Pinopsida > Pinales > Pinaceae > Picea > Picea engelmannii. The sequence continues at coordinate 1,999 of ML818324.1, read as the reverse complement.
AATTGAATGATTCTTGCTTACTTGAAACGTTTCCTACCTCATTTACATATGAAGTTTTGGAGAATGTAGGAGGAAATGAAGCTTACTCATTTATTGATGGATTCTCCAGATATCATCAGATTAATATTGCATAGGAGGATAGGCATAAGAAAACCTTTTCAATAGCATGGGGATGTTATCAATATACAATTATGCCTTTTAGGTTGAAAAATGCACCAATATTTTCTCTATTTGTTGTCACAACTTTTAAATAATTTATTCATAAATTTATAGAAGTATACTTGGATGATTGGACAATGTTCAGTTTATTGAAGGACCATATTGAAACTCTACGCTTGATGTTGGAAAGATGTAGACAGTTCCAAATTTTCTTGAAATTGAATAAGTGTATTTTCTGCGCACCATTTGGTATCCTGTTGGGCCATGTAGTATGTAAACAAGGAATTTTAGTTGATCCTACAAATATTGATGTTATTATTGATTTTCCACCACCCACTTCAGTGCGACAACTGTGAGCAACACTAGTTCATACGGGGTACTACAAATTTTTTATTAGGGTATATGCACAAATCACAACCCCACTAGAAAAATTGTTGAAGAAGGAGGTCAAATTTCGATGGAATGAGGAATGCCGACAAAGTTCAGATACCTTGAAGAAAAAGCTGGTTATCAGGCTGATTTTAGTATTTCTAGATTGGAAGAAGGAATTCCATGTCCACATAGATGGATCATCTATATTGTTAGGCATAGTTCCATCCCATCTAGGAGAAGGAGGTTTGGATCATCCCATTGCATTTGTCAGCTAAAAGTTGTCAACAAATGAACATAATTACACTACTACATAGTGTGAAGGACTGGAAATGGTGTATGCACTACAAAAATTTAGGAATTATCTGATAGGATCACATTTTAATATGTACACAAATCATCCCGCGTTGAGATACTTATTCAATAATCTAGTGTTGGAGGAGAAGATATCAGATGGATGTTATTATTTCAGGAGTATGATTTTGAAGTGATTGTGAAACTAGGAAACTTAAACATAGGACCTGATCATTTTTTGCACATATTAATATTGGAAAATGTAGGAAATGTGGATGACAATCTACCATATGCGCACGTATTCATAGTACAAATGGTCAATGATTACTTTACAAATATTGTCCAATTCTTGAGAAAAGGAGTAGCCCCACCCGACTTTACAACTACGCAAAAGAAACAATTAGTAGTAAAGGTAAGAAATTACCAGCTCACAGTGGGGAATTTGTATAAGTTAGGCGTGGATGGTATTATTCAGTGAATTGTATTGGATCACAAGAGGCATATGGTATTATCAGAGGCACATGAAGGAATTACAGGATGACATTATGCAGGGAAAGCGACTACTCAAAAAAATTTGCGTGCAAAAATTTGGTGGCCCACTGTTCATAAGGATACTAAGGAGTTATGTTAGACCCGTGATGTCTTTCAATGCGTTGGGAAGCCATCCATAAGAGACAAGATGCCATTAATAACACAATTTAAGTTGCATACTTTTGATAAATGAGAGGTTTATTTCATTGGACCGATCAACACACCAACAAAAAGGTCAGGAGCAAGATATATAATCATGGCAAAAAATTATTTGATCCGACAGGCTAAATTAGAACTTGTTAGAGATTGCAACTCGAATATTGCTGAACAATTTCTATTTGAGAATGTTGTCACAAGGTTTGGATGTCTGAGAATCCTTATGAGTGATCAAGGGACCCAATTTTTGAATAAAAAAATTGTTGCTTTGATAGAATAATTCCAAATTTATCGCCATAAGAGCACATCTTATCATCCTCAGGCAAACAGAATAGTGGAGGCGTTTAACAAGATCCTAGAGCATGCGCTGATGAAGGTATGTAATGTAAATCAAGATGACTGGGACCAAATAATTCCTACAATACTATGGGCATATCAGATTACATGTAAGAAGTTGACATGACATACACCATTCAAATTAGTATATGGC
>ML818323.1:52978-82698 GCA_009831015.1 Picea engelmannii | reverse complement strand
AGTGTTTCTTCTAGGTCTCCATGAACTTATGAAATGTTTCCCTCGCAGTTGTGATATTTTCCCTTACATGTGTTTCTTGTTGCGCAATTCCCTCAACTGTCTCTGCAGTAATATGGGTCTTCAATTTTTCTACACTTTCTTGTACCACCTACTTGACCATGCCCTACACAATTTCTAGTTCTGTTGTCACCTTGTATGCTTCCTCTTGCATTGTTTCGATCTTATGTGTGTGAACCTATTGCTCCACCCTCATCTAGTTCATCTCTAAGTATAATTTTATATTTTCTACTATTGCTGCCATATTTTCTGCTGGTGGCAAGGTGCTCATCACTTCCTTAAACTTATGTGCCTTGTCCTACATAGCCTCTAGCTTCTACCCAATTTCATGCAGCTCTGCATCTTCTGTCAGCTCAGTCCATGCTTTTTTGGTTTCTTCATATATCTTGGCACACTTTTCTTCCAGACTTCTAATGTTCTCTATAGTTTTTTTCGTCATCTTCCCCCTTTTATTTCCTTCCTCCAGTGGAGTTCTCAGTGTCTAGCATGATTCTAAATCAGTAATGTTTGTGCAGAATCCCTGAATGGATTCATTGATATTTGAGACATGTTCTTTTAAAGGGGTGTCTACCTCCATAGGAACTTATGGAATATTACTATAGACCTCTTGAACCGCATGTTTCAATCTTTCCATCCTATGTGCGGCCTCCTCCCTCTCTAGCCTAAGTTTATCGTATTCTTCCAATAGCGCATCGATATATGCAAATTCCCTAGTCAAATCCATCGATGTTGACAGTGCGCACAATTGAATTTTCTGTGTGATGCTCCTCTTCAAACCATGTAGTACTTCTACAGGAAATTGAGATAACACCAAGTCAATATGACTAAATGCATTTGTGTGCTCCTATAACTCTATCATATGGAACTCTAAATCTCCTCCCACAATCTTCATCACCCAATGCTCTCCTGATGCTGTAGATGAGTGAGATATCATCATTTGTTCTTCTGTTGGTCTTTTTTCATACTCTCTGTCTGCTCTTGTTTTTCTTATTCTAACTAGAATTATCTTAGTTGTCTCCAAAATTTCTCGCAGTGCAAAAATCTACGCTTGCACATCTGAGTTCCTTTATTCTTGATTATGTGTCGCTCGCTCAAAATCCTCCCCAGTAACATCCTTGACTTGATCTGCAATCTTTTCTAAGTCATCATCTCTTAGTTCTTTAATGGTCATTTCCCTGACAACTTTCCTCTTCTTTCCTTGCTAGATTGATTTCCCCTTTTCTGTGTCTTTCCTCTTCTCTCCTGACCACAGTATAGTATTTTGTGTGTCACCTATGCCATTTCCTTGGTTTCCATGTCCTTCTTCTTCTTCATCATCTCCCACTTCTTCTACTTCTAGGTGTTTTGTCTATGGCTGCTCTATTTCTATCATTGGGATATTCTACTCATCATCCCAATCTTCCATGATATGTCCCATTTCTTCTTCAGTCGCCCTGTATCTCGTCGGAAACTATTCCTGAGTTGGTTCCCTCTTCGCTTGAATGTACATATGATGGCGTCCTTCCTTAAAATACACAATTCATTGTATGTTTCTACCACCCGCGTTAATATGCACGATGTATCTTGAATGCATTGCTAAATAACCTCCTTATAGATGTAAAAAGTGATGTTTTTATCTAATTTTCTCTCCTTGTGCGCAATATTCCACAAGTTAGCATATCTCACTTCCAAACATGGTTTGTTCATAGCTGACATAAACTGTTCATCTTCCATCTCCCTTCAAGCCACTAATGCTATCAATATTAACAACTGTGCATAGTAGAATTATGTTCCCTTGTCTTGTGCCTCTCTACAATCTATGAAAAACTAATTTAACAGGAATATCACCTAGTTCATTTGTATGATTTCTATGCATTTCTATGTTTTTGCTATCACACCTATTGACACTTATTCCTTGTAAAACTTCCTCAGTAATTTTCAATCCAACACTTGCATCACAAAACCTGACGCACTCATCATTAATACTCGCTACATTGAGCCCACATGATCCTCAATATGTATCAAACTTCTCTTTCATCCTCTCTGAAAAATATTTCTCATTTGAATTATCTCTAAAAAGTGGTGATGGGTTCTCCCCAACCATTGAAACCCTGTTATCCACACAATAAACTATGTATCTATGGAGATGACTTTGTCCAACTATAGGTATCATCCATGGATGCAACCTAAAAAAATATTAATATAGACGTTGATCTCGACGCTCCTACCAAAGTGAGAGATCTCTAACAAGTTCATAATCCCTAATTTCTTCAACCCTCCTGCCCAAGCTTGTGGATCAACTAGGATAAACAATGTCTCTAGGAAAATTATTGTCTTTAAATATTTTTTTGATGATAACTCTGGTAACTTCTTCTCATCTTATAGGTTGTGATTTGCAAACTTCAGCTTTTACACTACACCTAACACATCTTCTTCAACGATTACACCTAGTGGAATTTATGGCTCCACCATCTCATACTTTGCTTCATTTTGTGACTTGATTGGCTTCGTTGTCAACTTTATGGGAGTTATATACTCCTTCTGAAAGTTGGCCGAAATCATATCTAACTCGGATGCTCCTAGGGTTACTTCCTATATAGGTGTTATTGGTGGCTTAGTGCATTGTTTCTTCATTACCAATGTTGATGGCGTTGCTACCTTGGGTGGCACTATATCTCTTTTCAACACACTTCCCTCGACAACTAAATTCTTCAGATCTGTGTTTGTTTGCTTGGCTCTCTACTCTCGTTGCTCTCAAACAACAATAACTTCTTCTTTTTCTGTCGACCCCTCAACTGCTTTTATAACTTGTCGTCAACTATTACTTTCCCTTTTCATGCCCCAAACCTGTAGTCTAATCCAACTTGTACTCATATTCAATTATTTCCATACTCTGCAATAAATTTGATTATTTTGCGGATCATGTTCTAGATCTTGTTGGTCTTTCATGGTCTCATTGTTGCTTTCCATTTATGAATACACATCTACACTACTTCGCAATTATGATATCTATTTAATGATTTTCCTGTCATGTATGTTTTTTAATGTGTTTCCCTCCCTCTACGCAGATCTTTGTCACACTTCAATCCTCATTCATGCGCACAATTACTTCCTCTTTCTACATCTCTGCAAAATTTTATGGCTTTATCTCCTTAGTCATTTAACCTTATGCATCACTTCAACCTTCAAATTATTTTATTACTTTTCTTCTTTTCTTTTTCTTTCTATAATACACTATAATACAAGTACTATGGTACACATACTGCTCACTTAGAATAATGTGCAACAATACGACTGTCCCTATACAGTTTCAATCAACTACCATTAACCATTCCTTCCATAACTTCTCCATTCAGTTTCTCCAACTAAAAAACACTTGCATCTGTCACAAATCTGATCAAATATGGACCTAACCAATGCATATGAAACTTCCTAGGGTGCTGCAAAAACTTGTTGTCGTAAAGAAAAAATAAGTTTCCTGTCTTGAACTTATTTTATTTAACGTGGCTATCATGCCATGCTTTCTCGCGCACTTTCTAAACTTGCTCATGGAAACTTGCAACAAATTGGTCCTCTTCCATCTCTACTAGCTCTGACAATTTCTTCTCCACTACGCCAAAATATGTAATATTTTTCAATGCGACAATGCATAGACTCGGTACTATGAATTCCATAGGCATAACAACTTCCTGGCCATACACTAGTCTAAATGGGGTTTTTCATGTCAGCTTCTTACTTGTAGTCCTATACACCCATAATATTGTTGGAATCCTCCAGTCCTAGTCGTCTCAACTTACATTACACATATTCCCCCCCAACATTAGCTTATTGACCAAATATCTCAGCACAGACTGACCTGTATCCAATATCTTATGTATTTCTTATTTCCCATTTTGCTTATACATCGAGTTCAATCTGTATGGTCTTTGCTTCACTAGATTAGCATATGGCTTCAAGGGGATTTTCATCTCTCCTAACTCCCCAACAATCCTTTTCATCACTGAAAATATAGTCAGGAACATGTCCTGATAGTCATGCAGTAAATCAACTGTCTTTTCAACAATTTCATCATTCCAATACGCTCCTATGTTGACAAACTTGGGCTTATCTTCTGTGCTGATATTTTCTTTGTGCATTCTCAATGGATTTATGTACACAACAAATTCGATTTGTGGTCCTTATACTACACATTCTCCTTCAGTTTCATGTATTTGCACATTTCTTGGATCTTCCTCTTCATGTTCTTCTTCAACAACATTATAACAATGCAAAACTTCTTCAATTGTCTCAGAAGATCTATGCACACTGCATGCAGGTACTAGTTCTATCGAGTCTTTTGATGTAAAAATATTGTCCTTGATGACCTACAAATATGATTCAATCAAAGGAGCATCATCTTCGAAACTAAAAGTTACCTTGAAATTCCGAGTTGATTCTTCCCAATCTATAGTTTCTCTATGCACTTCCATCTCCAAGCACCATTTCTTCACGATAGTGTCCAAAGTATGTACAAACAAGTGCATCCATTCTTTCCTAGGTAATTTATTCCATGTCGCAATGCACTGTGTAACGTGCTCCATCGGACGACTCAATCCTGTATAATTTTTCATAGTATATTCCTTCTATGTCCTGAACCTGACTTGTAATAGTCTTATGCACTGCTGCCAATCTCTTATTCCATCCTTATGTGCAACCCACCATCTTGTTGGGGTCGCTTTTAGCGCAATGTATAAATCTAGTAATCTCTATTGATCTTATATTTGTAATTCAAATTCTCTTATAAAATAATCAACATAGGTTAGTTTTTCATACCTTGGAGGATCACATACCTCAATTACAATCCATTGCAACACGTGGGTAATCCAAGCACATTTCCTTGTAGACACTTCATGCAATCTTTGCTAACAATTCTCCAAATCTTTTGTTGAATCTGACGCGCATGAACTAATACTTCTCCAACTAAGTACACCATTGACTGTACGATTCACATAATCGTCCATCCATGCGGTCATATTATACATGTTATCTATCTCTTTTCCCTTCACTTTTTCTACATATCTTCTTCCTTCAGTAGGATCCAAAGGCAGAGTAACCTTCAAGTTCTATACTTCAAATATCATATGTCTCTTCTTCAGATCAATGAGAGTTTGGTTGTCAAAGGCCCAATCAATTCTGAGTAGTGTTGGGTAAGGGGTGTTACTATCCATTATCTAGATCACTTCAAAACTGGCCAAGCTACACACTCCATTAATACTAACACTTACCCCTGTCAAAATTTCAATTTGAACAATCTTATGCTGATTTGATAACCTCAACTAAATGGGCGAGCAGATCAACTTTGACTTACCCATCATTTCCTAGGTCTTATTCAGGATGACATTCACATCAGAACCTAGATCCAAAATAATATTTTTCATGTCGTAGTTTCCTATCTGCACATTTAGTGGAAACTCCCTATTCGTTCTCTTCTTTCGGTGCACCTGGTTAACTTCTCGGTGTGCGACATGTATCTCTTTCTCTTGAGAACAACGATCAATCATTCCACATAGCATACTCAAAGCATACTCATCCTTCATTAACTCTAAACAATTTTTTAGAAAATGTTTCAAATTTCTTACCTTCTCAACTTACCTTTCTGAAGGGTCATAGACTAGTGGCATATCATACATCGATGAGCTATCATATAAAGGTGGTGTGGTCGAAGTCGATGTTATCGATTATGCTCCTATCACTTCCTTCCTTGCTTGTGTATATGCCTCTTTCTCCTTTCTAGGTTTAAACAATGGTTGAGGCTCTGTTGATTTCCTAACCCTCAAGTGGATCCTATTTCCTTGATATGTCGCATCAATTTTGTTCCTAGTTCATCCACACGTAACTAATGTTATCTTGGGTTGTTCGTCACGTGCCTCTGTTGCTATCATCTGTACATTTGGGTTCCTCTTTTCTTACCACTTTACGATTAGCTGTGGGAAATCATTTGTTTCATGGTCTAGCTATATACAATATGTACATGTCATGACGGGATTCAAGAAGTCTCGCGCTAGATTTCTAGGTTGATTACAATTATAACATATAATTGGTCATATTCCTCTTTCAAATCCTCCTCTTTTGTGGCCTCTGAACCCTTTTCTTTATCCTTGATTATAACCTCTTGGAGTATTATAATATAGAGCTCCTCCTTCAGATTCTTCTCCCTAGAATCTGTAGGCATATACAGTGCACTCTCTCATCAAATAAAATGTGCAACAATCCTTTTATTCATGTTCGACAGACTTGAAAACGTTACAAAACATGTTTCTCACAGTACTTTGATACTTCCGCATCAACGGGAAAGCAGTAGGGTGATGACCCATCATTTTGAAAATCTTGCACCATACCTCTAGTGTATTTATAGCTCCTATATTTAAATACTATTGAAAATATGGCCATTCATTCTTATGATGACCTTCTATTCTACATGTGACACACCATACTTCGTTGCATTTTTATTTTCCTTTTGCAAGTTTCTGCAATTGAATAGTCATTGCTACTAACTACAACTAAACTTGAGCCATCCCCGCCCCATTTTATCCTACCGGGGTTGTTTCTAATTTCATAGAAATATATAGGGATTTCTATTGTGATACAATATTATGTTGTGTCAAAGGGAAGCATATATGCAGCAACAATCTTGCAATAAACCACTCCCTATGTTGTTCATCTGGAATTCAGAATGTTAGTCGATCCTTCAGTATATTAAATCTTTGATCATAGTCCCACACTGATTCATTCACTATATGCTTGATATCCTTCATTTCTATAATGCACTGCGACTCAGACTTAGTTTCTTGGAACTCTTTTGATAGATCTTGTCTCACATTTGCCAATGTTCTAGTCTATCCCGCAGGTGTCGTATTCTGATATTTCATGTACCATCATAATGTGTGGTCTCTGAATGTCATTTCCAATTGTGAAATCTTCACATAATAATCCTGGATGTTCTTCATAGTCCATATTGTCTCACAAATGAAAAAATGTCGTTATGGATCCTCTATCCCCCCTCCATAGAATACATACATTCTTAAAGTAGGATCTACCCCTGCCATCATGTTTTGCATGATATTATTTATTGATAACACTAATTGATTCAGACTCATTGCACTACTTCCACTACTCTAACTACTTTTACTACTATATTTACTTCCTTCACTAACTATGATTGACAAATCTTTTGATCTTACCTCAGTTCTTGGTGATGCACATGGGGTCGTGAGTTCGACGCAGAGTCTAATCTGAGTGGGATATTCTTTTACTAGACTGAATTGTTTGATCTTTTCTTCTATGTGCAGAATCCCTTCGATATGGAGTATTACACCAGTGTATCTTTCCTTTATCTCACTATTCTTCCCTTCTCTCTCAACCACAATCCTCTTCTTATTCGGTCAAAATATCTTACCATTGTGTAATACTCCAATCGCTTTGCTCATCACACACTCTTCTTCTCTCAAAATCCCTGTCCATATGTTTCTCATTCCTTCTCTCCATTCTTCTTTATGCTCCAAACATCCCCTAGTTATCCCCTAGTCCCCATATGTGCACAAAGACGCTTAACTACTGGGGAAATCTGATTCCATATTCATAACTCCCTTATCAAACAATAACATCTTAATCCAAGTAGATAATGATTTCAAGTATAATCCATGCAATCCCTTACATAATTCCCTTTCAACAGCACTATACGACTGAGTACAATCTATAGAAAATTCAGTAACATAAACTCCCAACACACTTTATAACCAATAATAAACCGCATGTGATACATGATTTCTTATAGTATTGACTTGCCGAATTAACTCAGGAGTCCAATTTCTCATAACAACAATGAAAAATCTTTTGATTTGTTCAACTGATCTTTGGATCCACTCTGCTAAAATATTCAAAAAATCAACAAAGAAAATTTCATGCAAATCTATAAACAAATACCTTATTATCCATTTCTCTGCTCTGATTTATTGATTCTTATTCTGATCTACAAAAAACTCAATCTCCTTCATATCCAACCATTGTCCAATCTCCTCCTTAGTAGGTCTCCACATCCCCCTCAGTCGTAGATCCCAATCCTGACAACATAACCATTTGTTGTTGCATAGTGGGCAGACCCGACATTCAACATTAACTCACCAACAAAACCCTAAATATACTAGTCCTTTTAACATCACTTGAAAGAAAGTGAAGTCTCACCTGATGTACCTAGGGGGACTGCAGGAATCAGGCTTCCGCAATCAGGAAGGGAACGAAGATCATTCTAACATTCATTCTGACTTAACATTCATTCAAAATGCAATATACCATGTGTGTGAAATCATAACAACATAATAACATATGACAGATTCATCTTACTTAATCATTCAACATGTGTGTGGAACCATGAGACACATATTCATATTAACCCCTAAGCATATGATACATATGTGTAAGAAACATAGTAAACCAACACATCTTGGCAACAACCACATCAGAACACAAGAATTTAATGTGGTTCACCCCAACTGGTATACATCCACAACAATTGGCTTCTTATATTATTCATTCATATTCATTCCTTACAATAGGTGTGCACTACACTCACATAAGATACATTAGTTCTACCCAAAAATTCCCTTGTCGTTCACGCATATAATGCACACTTAGATCATTCTCCTCTCCAAAGCTTCAACAACTACCTTTTACCCAAAACCCATAAATATGTATACATTGATACTAGGGCTTAGACCGTTACAAAATGGACCAAAAGGTCTAACTATTTCTAATTGATTTACGTATTTTGTGCGTGTTGACTCCTGAAAATGCACTAACTATCTACCTTTCCTCTGCGCGTGCTTTTCCTAAGACGACTTATCATGCGGTATGATCCTGTGCAATTCTGAAAACGTGTACCAAAATGACCTTCTCCAACATCGACCATTAGTCGTCGACAAGTTCCTTTGACGAACTTCAACACTTAGAAAATTTTGGCCAAAACCCAGGTGAATCTATGCCGTCGATCTCCCACTCAAAAATATGTCAACAATTTATTTTATCCGACTTCCCAAATGATTGAAAATGAATATGAACCATTGATATTCCTCATTTTCAATACCACCATAATGAATCTCGACTGTACTTGATCTGGTAACTTTTCTAAACTTAGAAAACATTAGAAATTTTTAAATTTATCAGATGATCTCGACTGTCGATTTGTTAAACTCTTCACAACATTGTAGTGGCAATTAAAACTTGAAATTCGAACTTGCATGTCAAATTCATCTCTGTAACTCGATCAATCGATGCCATTAAACATCTCAGACAATTACAAGTTATTTAAAACTTGAATCTGCTCACAAATTTGGGGAATTTCTCTCTAATTTCCCATTTTTCTCCAAATTCGCTCAAACTGAAGTCTACAAAAATGGATTTCCAAATTCACACTCATCTTGGCCCACACTGGTCCAGTTTTTGAACTGAATGCTTTGATACCACTTTGTAACGTACCTAGCCACCTACATGCTAGCCATTCTACTTCAAATAACACTTCAAGAACTGATTTTGAATTCTTATAATGATTAATTCAAAAACTAACATGAAAGAATGAAATAACCACACATGAAATAATCAATATTCATGCTATACTTAAAAAGAATGATTAATCACGCCATGCAAAACAATAACCAACAAGCAGACACATTATAAACACATCATCTCATAGATAATAATAATACAAAGTGGAATATAAATATATAGAAAACACAGAGAGCACTTATCATTAATTAAACCATCCACCAAATAGTTGCAGACCAAGGACGTTCCTCCCAACCATAGACACTATCATTCCAAGTCTCAATAGAAGGTCACTCCTGAGTTAGGACTATGAATCCACAAGGACATGTCACAGGTTGACTCTACACGCAACAATTAGCTAACAAGCTCTTAGGTTTTCCCAACCACATAACAATCATAATTTCCATCTCTCTTTCCTGTAAGCCTGCACAACCCAAATAAATGAACCCCTTTCTCTATAATGCATCCCATCAGGTTGTTCCAATTTATTTCCAAGGATCGAATGTTATTGGTCAGGAAATATCAATCAAGGAAACTCCAAGGATTCTCAGTTTTGGATAGTTCTTTCAGAACGTCCATCAATCTAATGCACACAAGCATCCATTTTCTCAATGATCAATAATTCCTTACATCCATCTAGAAAGGGCTCTCTGTTGAATTAGACAATTTTTGGGTTCGACACAGTAAATGAGGCAGAAGGGGACAAAGGAAGCAACACACGCCAGAGAATGAGGAGAAAGCAACGCGTGATAAGGAAAAGGAAGCAACACGCCAGGAAAGAAGGAAGATCAACACATAGTCAAAGCAAGGAACGGTTGGATCGAATACCAACCGTGCGGAAAGCATTTAGAAAGTGGACAAGTGGAGTCCACTTAGAATTAGAGTTTTGAGTCATAATGTAAGGTTTTTTACCCACTTTTGTAATATAAATAGAGGATGTATGAGGAAAATAGCAGAGAGTAGTTCATTATCACTTTTTCATGAGCGAAGTACTTTGAGAAACTTTTGAGTTCTGAGTTGGAGTATTTATTTTGTTGAGAGCTACGGATCTTAGATGGAGTCAATTTTGAGATGTAATCGAGGTTCAGGTTGCAAGTTGTGGATCTTGGTGCGACACTAGTTAGCCTCACCAATACTAAACTATGATGTAATGCACGCAACACTACTTTGATGAAGAATAAGAAATAAAGAAGAATATCTTTGTGGATGTATCCCAAGGGGGGGTGAACCACAGTAAGTATGGTGTCTCTATGTGTGTTGTGTTTATTTTATATCCTTATGATGATTGAATGGTTAGATGAATTCATCTACTAGAGTTTATTGATAGCGTGCACTAGAATAACCATTTAGAATGAATGTTATTGAATGGATAAAATAGTAGATATGATGAATGTTATGGTATAATGCATGTTAAAGTATAAGTATAAGTAAAAGGAACATCCCCAATCCATTCCATGACTGTAGATATCCGCGTACTACAGTCACCCATAAGCCATCTCAGGTGATATTGCGTCGTGCACTCTGTGCGCGGTGTATCCTTCTGGTTTAAGAGAAGGTCTGATGGTGAATAGGGTTTTGCTGGAGAACTAAGGTAGAACTCGGGTCAGCCCTTACATCTAACAAATGGTTTCATTTCTGGGAACTGTATAAGCATTTAACAAGATATTGGAGAATGCCTTGACAAATATTTGTAATGTAAACAGACATGACTGGGATTTCAAGGTACCAACAATACTATGGGCTTATAGAACTACATGCAAGAAGATAATAGGGAAAACACCTTTCATGTTGGTGTATGGACAAGAAACACTAGTTCCCTTAGATTATTTGATACCATGTCCGTGCATTGTAACAATCACAGGAAAGATTATCTCAACTCGTGGAATTAGAAGAAGATAGAATCATAGTTGGTTTCCACCAAGAGGTATAGAAAGAAAATGATAAGGCTTGACATGAAAAAAATATTAAGAATAATAAATTCAAAGTAGGAGATCTGGTTCTCATCTATAACAGTAAGTATTTACAGCATCCAGGGAAGCTTAGAATTCATTGGCTAGGGCCATATGCGATAAATTTTGTCACAAATTGAGTTGTTGTGAATCTGCAGGCCTTAGTAGGCAAGCAAGTTCAAGGATTGGTGAATGGTAGTCGATTGAAACTGTATGGGGAAAATCAACCCACTAACCCTCAGTAGTTATAGCACAACAAGTAGACTTGCACATATTGTAAATAGTAGGGAGAAAAAGAAGAAAAATAAAATAAAAGTAGAAAAAGGAAGAAAAAACTAGAAAAATGAAGAAAAATCCAAAAAGAAGTAGTTAGAGGAATAAGTGGTAGACAGATAGTTGAGAATGACAGCACGCCATAAACACTAAATTGGTGCGACATAATGCATAATATTGCATGCATGAAAAGTAAACACTATGCAATGAAACGGGAAATGACTGAGAAAGTGAAAAACTGGTGAATAGAAAAGAAAGGGTGCATCAGAGCATTAATGACAGAGATTATGATTTTTTAGCAAAGGAGCGACAGAGAAAACAAGGTGCGAGTAAGTGAGAATTTTTCAAGAACCCAGCCGATACCTATAATAGATTTTTCCCAAAGACAAGAAAATGGCATCGCCAAAGTTAAGAGGACCAAGTCAGTTCACATGAAGGACCCGAATCACTAACATAACATTGTAATAAAATATCGTAGTAATCAATGTGGATGACATCCCAACTACAGAGACTGAATCCATTAGTTTGATGTGGATCGAGGAAGAAAACCCAGAAGAAGAAGCAGCAAAATTCATCCAAGCAACATAAGGACGAAACCCTAGAACAGAAGCAAACCCTAGCACAACTAGGAGAAACACGTGAAGAAGGTGAACATGGTAAATATGATAGTGACAACATAGAGTCAGATAAAAATACAATAGAGGAAAACTCAGAGGTTGAGGATAACCATGAAACAGATGAGGAAATATCGAAAGAAGAAACCCTAGAAGAAACAACAGCAAGGCCATCAAGGAAAAGGGCAGCAGTGGCATCAACACTCACACAAACAAATATTTTGTTGTGAGTGCCCCACATATGAGACTCAATCGTCATTGTGGAAGATATGATGGGATGTGTTCCTAAGTTGAGGTATGTTTATCATGATTTGACAGAGGTCACCAAGTTCCTAGAGATTGCGCAGGAGTTTATATGGAGAACAAGGGGTCAATCTTGAAAGGAATCCCAATTATGGATCCTAAACAATGGATATATAGACTTTACAACTCTGGAATTATGAATTTGGTGGAAATTCCTCACTTCAACAAGGGGAAAGATGTAAATGTGTGTGTCAAACAACTTTTGGCACATGTACATGAAGGGTTTTTATGGATAGACAGACATGTCCTAATATATTTCAACCTCATTGCTAAGCTGACAAGACTGACAACAGATGGAGTAAATCCAGAACAATACCTTGATGATAAAATGAAGGAGAAGGCCATTGCAGAGGAATTGAAGGCAAATTTTGGCAAAGACAGAGGCATCCAATGTGTGATAATTAAAAACATCAACGACCCAACTACCATATTTGTGACAAAATTGATGGCTTTCAAGCTACTTAGGAAGTGTCGCAAAGAAGAGGAAGTTGTAGGAGTGGTCATAGAAGTTGTGCAGTACGCAAAGGGTACAATTATTATTTCGGTGTCATATTTGCTCAACCTTTTCTTATAAAACTACATAGATGCGTAGGATGCGGGAACGAAGTTCCACTACTCCTGGATGATAATTTTGATAGCCTTAGAAGCACGGGAAAAATCAAAGTTTTCATTGTTTTGTGAAAGAATAGGAAGGTGTGGCACAATGAGATATGAAACCCTGTGACACAACACAGATTTCAAGCAGAGAAAATCCAAGTCCAACATGTTTGGCATGTACATTCAAGAGATGCAAGATAAGACTGAAAATACATGGAGAATTTCACCCAAAGTGGTGAAGGAGCAAGAGGATATATCCAACTTTAAGGAATCTGGGCATAACACATGGATAAAAACCAGAAGATACCCTAAGAAAACATGTCTCGGGATGAACTATTGCATAACAACAGAAGAAATCCAATGGGTACTGGTAGAATGGTTTGATCAATGGAAGGTTCTAGTAACATGCAAGAAGGAAGCAAAGGGTAAATAATAGGCAGAAGCTGCCACAATGCAGAAATCAAGTAGCCCGACAACAAATACTAGAAAATAAGCAAAGTGAAGCAAATCAATAGTTGTTGGTACAACAAAAAACAAACCAAGGAAGAAGGAAACAGTCCCGAGAGCCTCAATGCTAGGAACAGACAACATGAAATGACCAAATGAAGAATCACATAAGAAAGATGGAATCTCAACCCAGGAGATAAGGATTGGAAGTATACCAAAAGTAAAGAAACTTGCATAGACAGAAAAGAGGAAATCAACCATGTAGATGGGAGAACATAGAAAGAAGATGAGGGCACAAAAGAATCCCATTGAGATCACAATCACAGAAGATGACACAGAGTTAGTAGTTGATAAGGTGCAAGACCGAGGAGGAGAAGCCCTCTATGTCACAGAATCTCAAAGATAAGAACTCATGATGAAGATAATGGAAATTAAAGAAGTTATGTAGAGCTTACAACTCAATGTCGCACAATAGAGGAGCACAACGCAGTAGGCACCAATACATGAAGAGAAGGAGACGGTCTATATAGAAATAATGGGAAGCGAAAAATTCTAGATAATTCAGAGTATGTTACAAGTAGATGAAGACATGGCGCAGAAATAGGTCAAGGATGTAGAACAACTAGAACTGGTATTGGCTAAAATACCAAAAAAATCACTATATAGGTTGCAGATGAGCGTGGCGCAAGAGATTCAATCCAGAGCTAGGATGGATGCAACACACTTGGAGACTACCAAGTTAGAGAATGAGGTTCTAGAGATAATCGTCAAAGAAGTTTAGATTGAGCATGAGGAGGAAAAATGGTGTGTAGATAAATTGCAGCAAAGGCTTGAAGAAGTCTTCTAAACAGTCATGAACATTGCACTAGTAGGAGAACTCAATGCATAAGAGAAGATAACGAGGATAGTGCAGATGATGGAAGGATACAAACATGATATAGTAGAGTTGGTTGGGGAGCTGACACCAACCAACCCTCCATAAGTCAAATCAGAGAGGGAGCAGCAAGACACAGAACAAATCGATAGTATTGTGTTGGAAGTCAAAGAAATAACTGAGCTTTATGAAAGGACTGTGCAGATATGGACAACTCTGACAAAAGATGAAGGGATCCAACAGTTGGATTAGAGGGAAGAAAATATGAATGTCGTAGTCTAAGATCTAAGGGCCGCACAGGAGATGAAAAACCTACAAGTAGAACTAAATAGAACCCAAGAAGAAAGACATACAAGACAGGCTCAGTTGGAGCCACTTCATGAGCAAGCTGAAAAGATGATAACAGAATTGGAACTATAGAAAATTAGACAGGAATAGGTACAATTGGAGAGTAGAGAAGTGTTGAAGGATAAAATCACAATGCAGGTGGTAGAGAACCTGGAGGAAAAAAGTCTGCAGGCGAAGACATAGGTCGATGCACTGAAAAAAGAAGTTCAAGACATTAGAGAAATCAATGTAGGAGGCACACACTACCTGAGTGGCTTGGGACGAGCAACATGTTAGTTTTGGGGGCATGTTGGAGCAGGAAATTTTGGGGTTCAGAGTAGTAAATGAGGCAGAAGGGGCCAAAGGAAGGAGCGCGCACCAGAGAATGAGGAGAAAGCATCGCACAAGAAGGTAAAGGAAGTAGTGCACCAGGAAATAAGGAAGATAAATGTAGAGTCAAAGCAAGGAATAGTTGGATCGAAGACCAACCACATGGTAGGCAGTTAAAAAGTGGACAAGTGGAGTCCACTTAGAATTATGGTTTTGAGTCATAATGTAAGGGTTTTTACCCACTTTTGTAATTTAAATAGAGGATGTATGAGGAAAATAGGGGAGAGTAGTTCATTATCACTTTTGCATGAGTGAAGTACTTTAAGCACCTTTTGAGGTATGAGTTGGAGTATTTTTTTGTTGAGAGTTGCGGAGCTTAGATGGACTCATGTTTTAGATGTAATTGAGGGTTAGGTCACAAGCTGTGGAGCTTGGTGCGACTCTGGTCAGCCTCACCAATACTAAACTATTATGTAATGCATGCAACACTATTTTGCTGAAGAATAAGAAATAAAGTAGAAGATCTTTGTGGATGTATCCTAAGGGGGGTGAACCACAATTAAAATGGTGTCTCTATGTGTGTTGTTTTGATTTTATATGCTTATGATGAATGAATGGTTAGATGAATGCATCTGTTAGATTTTATTGATAGCGCACACTAGAATAATCATGCAAAATGAATGTCATTGAATGGATAAAATAGTATATATGATGAATGTTATGGTAGAATGCATGTTAAAGTAGAAGTAGAAGTAAAAGGAACATCCCTAATCCCTTCCATGACTGCGGACATCTAGGTACTACAGTCACCCATAAGCCATCTTGGGTGACACTTTGTTATGCACTCTATGCACAATGTATCCTTTTGGTGTACTAGAAGGGTCGGTGGTGAATGGGGTTTTGCTGGAGAACTAAGGTAGAACCCAGGTTAGCCCATACATCCAACACTCTCCTCCAACAATTTGTTTCCATGCTCAGACCAAGAGCACATGATTTATCAATAATATGGAAGACGAGTGATTGAATTATGAATGAAAAACCCCAAAAATGAATGATCCATCGAAAACAACCCCAAACAACCCACATGTAGGGTTTATATAATTATAAGATCCAAGAACCACATGGCCTCCCCCAAGAAGCTCATGTAACCACTTCCTCAAATAAAACCAAGATGGGTGAGTAAAATAATAATAAAATACTTATCCCCTTTATCCCCCTCTCTCGTGGAATCATAGCCCTCTATATCTTGTCCTTGTTCATCTTGCAACTAACTGTGTATTTTATTAATATATATAGAAGTATTACATATCTAGGAACCCTGAAATTTCGACATACTAACTCGATAGACTAAGTCACATTTGCATAATACATTCTAATTCATAGGGGTTAAAATTAGGGTGTTACATAATGTGTGTTGTAATTGTATTAAGTTGATGGTTTTGTTAATAATCGTGCTAATATTTAGCAGAAGGTTGTTGGTCATATAGATGTAAGATGAATTGGATGTAGGGTTTTTCTTGCTTAAGGAAAGAGAGTATGATGACTATTGTGTCTTAGGTGTAGAACAAGGTTAGTCATGTAACTCTTTATTTTGAATTAATAAGATAACAAGAGAGCAAGAAGCTCAAGGAAAGTTGGTTTTCCCATTTGGGTTTCTTGGGCAAAATCTATGTGCAATGTGTGATTGTTTTGTCATTTATTTTCTTGATTAAATATGTCTTATGTTTTGATTAAATATGCCTTCCCAGCAAAGTGGGTTCACTTTATAAGGCCCACTAGGTAGTTGGTACCCATTTATGACGCCACAAGTAGTTAAGGTTTTTTCTATGTAAAATCTATTTAAAGATATAGGAGACTTTAAAATGCATTGTATTCTGTTTTGTATTTGGAGTTGTGCTCAATGGAAGGTTGCCCCACCTCAAGAGGAAAGTGAACATCGCATTGTTAATATTCAAGGGTATGTGTATAGTTTCTGTATTATTGTCTCTTGTTCCTGGTTAATTTTCAATTATATTCTCTATATACCTTGTTGTATTTACCTGTTCAAGGGTTAAAGAACACTACACATAGTTCCTAGGAAATCTAATTTTACGTGAGTATAACTAGGACCATATACATTAGTGACAATACCTCCAATTCTCAATCCTATTTCCTTGAATCTTGCACATATAGTGTGACTTGTTGTGATGAAGTTTTCCAACACTATCAAAGTAGGGGTCCAAAAAATGGCCATACCTCCTAAGAAACCATATGCACTAATAGTCATAGAGTTGCAACTCTTCCAACATCTTGAGGCCATATTTTTCATCACTTATTTATCACAATTAATTTCCTAAATTATAAATATATTGTTTTTTTCCTTCATGATCCCACTCTTAAGTATTATTTTCTTTCCCTTTCCATTAAACCCTCTAACATTCCATGGAGCAATATTCATGGCTAGATTTTACATTGGGTGATGAAGTATTTGTGTAGTAGAGATGATACTTGTCTAGAATAAAACATTTCAGCACCTTCCTCTTGTATTTTTTTATTCATGGAATTTTTGTCTCTCCTTTTTTCTTCCCCAACTATTTTTTCTGATGTTTGGGTTGTGTTTGTTTCATTCCCAGTGCTTGTGAGGATCCTAGATTTTGATAGGATGAGTCAATTTTAGATTTTCCTCTGAATATTTCTTCTCTCAAGGATTCAATTTATTATTCAGTTATATTTGTTAATATGTTTTCTCCATAAATTCCTATGAGTGTTGGTAGATTTATCTTCTGTATGTCCATGTCCTCAATCGGTTTAGACTCTTCTTCCTCTTAATTGGATTTTTCCTCTTCCTCTTCTCCCATATCTAGATGTTCAATATCTTATGTACCTTCCTTGACTAGTTGTTGTACTGTATCCTTTCTCATGCATTTCTTTCCACCTAAGATGTTTGTAAGTGTGATTTTGTCCTTATCTACATATTCTTTTTCTCCCAATATTTCCCATGTGCGTCTTTCTCTCTAGATAGATATCATAAGATATTAGATATTATGGGGGAATTATTAGTGTCCTTAGTGCGATGTTTTTTCCTAGACTTCCTTTTTCTTGGGACTTTAACGAATCATTCTTTCTCATCTCCTTCTTCCATGTTCTTGAGATTCATTTTGACGTTCATAGGGAAGTTCCTAAAAAAATGGTAATGATCATGGCACTTCCTACAACATAGTATAATTTGTTCACAATCTAAGGTTTGTAACCATTTTAAATATTGGAAGTTGATGCAGATGGATTATGTGACAGGTCCAAAAACATTCATATAAACAAAAATTCTTGCATAAGCTATACATATCGTTGTTCTTGTGATTTTTGAGGTTTTGAAAAAGCATCATAGAGTATTTCCTATCCATGTAAGTGTTGTTGATGTTTGTAGCATCATACAGGTACTTATGCACAGGTCTAAGTGTATATACGTGTGGAAGTCATTCAAAGCCTTCTATCTAATAATTTACATTAATTAAAAGAATAATTAAAGTAAAGTGTTTTTTATTAACTAGTTGATTTTACTTAATGAAATGCTAAAGTTTTTAGCATTAATTAAATATTAACCATTGATCTCAACTGAGGTGAGAAGTAATCTCAACCATCAATCACTTTGGATATTAAGGTTAGGTCATAACTCAAGATTATAAAATCAAGGCTAGGTGAAGGAGAATGTATTCGATTCATTTTGGAGAAAAGAAGGACTTTTTCTCAAGTGATTGAGTCATAAGGGACTTTGACTCAAGGGGATCAATATTGGGAGAAAATAAGGAATTTTTCTCAACATGGTTAGATCACAAAGGACTATGATTCAAGGAGATCTCAAATAAGAGGAGACAAAATTCCATCTAGAGATCAGTAGAGGTCAAGGAGAAGAGAGAACATAAGCAATCACAAGTGGGTTTCATCATATTGGATCTGCAACAGCAGGGTCACATCGTACAAAGTTTGTGGTACAGTCTGTGTGTGCGTGTATGTAGGTTTCAGTGGAGACAGAAATATATATGTGCATTTGATAAAGGAAAGACATAAAAATCTTGAGAAAAATGAAAGTTTGAGATCGTACACCAAACCAGGATTTGCTATGGTTTGCAGGTTTTGTCTAACATTTTTTGTATTTCTCTATGGACCATTTTCCTAGTAAAGGAGCCCTTGTAAGATTTGAAGTTATTTGAATGAAAAGATTAGTTCATGGGAGGAATGTATTTATGTATTGTGTGTGAGATTTTTGTTTCTAGTATCGCTTCCTCTATTTATTTGAATTTTTTATTACAACAAGTGTATTCTATTTTGTGAGTTGCTAATTTGATTTACAATAAAGAAATAACTAGATAACAAATTACGTAGGTGTCGGAGTTGGGATTTCAACATGGTATTAGAGTGTGTTGAGAAAATCAACATGGGATGCGATCTCTCACTCTAATATGGATCCAATATCAGGTTGCAAAAAAACCTATATATTCTAGATCTGATTTGTAGTAGTGGGTGTTTAAAGGACCAAACACAGATCCACAACAAATTTCAATAGATCTTTCATATTTGCAAGGAGATCTTTGTAGATGTATAAACCAATATTGAAATTCATTGAGTGTTTGAGCCACAAAGGACTGTGACTCAAGAGGATATTAGGAAGGGTGAAGAAGGACTTTCATATAGAGATTAACTCAAGGGATAACAAATCTATTGGAGTTAGTGACTTATAGAGAGAACAAATAAGGTTTTTTTCTCAAAGAGATATCAGCCATGGTGAAGAAGGAATTTCAACTAGAGATCTAATCAGTCCAAAGGAGGAGGAGGAGGCATCAAAAGACAGATCTGGTATCAAGGACATATACAGGTACTAGAGCAGAAATAGGTACAACCGTAGGAAGGTCAAGCACTAGAGTTGTACGCATTCAGCAAGTCACTCGCGGCACCTGTGTACGTGGGATAAATACAAAAATGTGCATACATACATGGTATATAGAAAGAACAGGCACATATGTATGTGTGGTATAGAAGAAATATGCATGCACATATGTGATTTTTAGTAGAGAAACGTGTGTACATATACAGGCTGAGAACGAACAAGAGTGTATATTTTGTGCAAGTTGTAGGTACAAGGTCATACAACAAGGGCATAGTTGTTGAGCTGCAAGAGTTGGTTGCATATTTTTCTTTTCTCAGTGGGTATATCATATGACAAAAGCACGAGAGTTATTCAATAGAATGATGGAGAAGTGATGCAAGCGCATCACTCCACCTCAGCAAATGCGCCAGCAAGCCAACACATAAACGTGCAATGGAGAAAGGGAAAGGCATTGACCCTCCCATTTTTAAATTTGAAATCTGATCCTATGGGGATTTGCGTTGTAAGGTTGTAAGAGCCAAGCCATACCTTTGTACAGGTAGTGTATAGGGTCGCCTTAAATGGTTGATTGTAAGCAGGTCTAGATCATAGTTAGGTATGGATCATCATTTACGTAATGAGTCATAGGAGTATGGTGTCTTAACTGAGATAGTGATGGCACTAAGGTGGTGAAGAGGATAAGCTCGTAGAGCCCTCTTTTGTAAAAGGGGAGAGATATTTGTAGAGAGGTTTTAGAAGCAGAACTCGGGATAGAGTTAGGATAGGAGGTATAATAGTTCTTGGAGAGAGCTTGAGAGAGTTGGGACTCTATTGCAGTCTAGTTTTTGTAAACATCTATATAGACACACAGAGATAATAGAAAAGCAGTTTTTCATGCACATAGTGTGTTTATGTATTTGTGTTCATTATTATGTTTTTATATGTCATTCATGAATGAATGTGTGAACTGGTGAAGTATTGTATAAGTTTCAATTGTTTCTCATCTTTGAGTTTTGAATGCAAGGAGTGCACATTGTCCGCAAGGAGTGTGTTGATAGAGGTGAGTTAACCTCAGAGAATCTCGGGAGAGATATCGTTGAACCTTCATCAGTAGAAGTGAAAGGAGTGCACAAGAAGAAACCTATGTTGATTTCGAAAAGAGCTCTCTCAGGTGAGCATCAAGCGGGTGCAAGTGTGCACAGAGAGAGCTCTTTTTTGAGTTAAGGGAGAAGAGTATCAAAGAAGATACTTACAAAGATATTTAACACTCTGTATAGCTCTGCAAGGTGTGCATTGAGAAGGAGGAACGCCAGGTGGGCGAGAAGAATTTATTTTCAAGAAATCCTTCGGATCTGAGTTTGACAAAATCCTAGAAATGCAAGGAGTGCGTGGGATATCAAAATACTCGAGGACATCAAGCTCAGAAGAGATAATGCCAGGAGTGTGTAGGAGAAGGACTTATTCCAAGTCCTAAAACTTGGAAGAGATAACATGTTTAAGATCACAAGCGAGACCCAGACAATCGAGGTCACAAGGAGAAAGTTCAAAGATCGAAGCCTTTGAACATTGAAAAAAATATTCCAAGTCGGAAGAAGTCAAAATATTAGGAGGAGGAGCGACAACAGTCGTCAAATTAGTTGGGGAAGAAGAGATCTGGATCATATGATCTACGTCCAGTGAACAAAGGAGAGCATCGAGGAGAGGAACAAATCCCATCCGTTGGATCTAAGCGTAGAGGACTAGCAACCCTTGGATCCAGAGGTAAGTGCACGAGACTTAATCCTTGTGTGCATAGGAGAGTGGACTTATCAAAGTCCCGAAGTGAGCAGGGACCGTCCATTTTCAAGGAGGACAGGTGGCATAAGATCCACAACTCTGAGAGTTTGTGGGCAATGAGAGATCAGAATCGCCAAAGACCCAAAGTGGGTCTTGGTCGTTGATCATCAGGGGGATATGTGTTGGTAAATCAAAGTCTCCAGGTAAAATCACTCTGGGAGAAACGAGTGCATAGGAGTTTGAGACTCCTGAAGCCCGAAGCACTTAAGAGCTGAAGAGTCGAAGCATTGAAGCCCAAAATGTCTAAGGGTCATTGATCTGAAGGAAGGAACATGGATTGTTGATCTGAAGGAAGAAACGGGAATTTGAGAATTGAAAGTCCCGAAGGCTGGAATCACAGAGGATATTTTGGCCATATATTAAGAGGGATGGGTGTCGATAGATATTCCACTCTGGAAGATTTTCATACAGGAAAAGCAAAGTTTGAGAGTTGAAACTCCCGAAGGCCAGAAAGTTGAAATCAGATGTAGTCGTTGATCTAAATGGAGCTACGTGTCGATAGATCATGGAGATCTGGAATCACACGTTTGCGTAAATACATAGCCCGAGGACACATGCGAAGAAGGGGCTTAGAAAAAGGAGCTTGCAGAGCATGATAAATTGAGATTTTTGAAGGCCAGAAACCTGAAGTAAATTAGGGTCATCAATCTGAGAAGGGAAATCAGTGGTAGAGAATCATTACGGGGAGCGGAGGAGAAATTAGTGAGCGTGCTAGTTCACAATCCGCAATGCGTTGGAGTCGTTGATCTCGTCGGAGAAGGAGATCAAAGGGCACAATCAAAAGGAGATCGGGTGAGCACTTTTAGATTTTTAGGACATGGATCTTCCATAAAGGGTGAGCACGTTGGCGGCCCACAATTGTTGTGAACCATCTATCGACGGGAAAGATTGATAACGATCGAATCATGACCATAGAAACCAGGCAGGTCTGATAGGACCTGCGCATAGAAGAAAAGGGGACCTGTGTAAGATTAACAGGGGTCTAGAAAAGGCCCAAAGAGTTAATTCGACTGAGAAGAAAGAAAGATCCAAATCGAGAGTTCGCAGAACCCCAGGAGGGTAGGGGGGCTGGATCAGGTGGTATCAAATTCAATTTTCGTCTATAGATTTCAGATGAAAGAGAAAGAGGGGGAGTTCGTTATTTTTTTTACAGATAGCAGACAAGAGAGAGACGGTGAAATGGATGATCTGGTAACATTAGATGATATCAGAGGTTCAAATTTTCCTATAGACAGCAGGCAAAAGGAAGGCAGAGTGTTGATGCTCTGTGAGAAGGTTATTGCATGTGCGCAGCAGCAAAAATTTAAACAACCGGGTGAGATGTAAGAGAAGATGGAGATGCTCACGGATGTAGAGTAATCCATAGACTTGTCAGGAGGGCAGGTAGAAGGTGAAAATGGCTACTAAAGTCCATGAGCATGGTCGAAGAGAAGACCACAAGAATAAATGAAATCCAGATATGGATCTGGAACTCAATCATATAAGAGAAAGGATGGAACATCTAGCATTGAGGATGCAACATGAGGCAAAGGTACACTGGAGGTACGAATGTCCTGTGAACAGGAAGGAAAAATGGCATGTTCAAAAGTTGTTGGCCAGAAAGAAGCAACAAGAGTTGAGAAGGTGGTTGAGGGAATTAGAAAACCTTAGTGACATAGAGGAGGAACTGATTCACATCTATGAACCAGAGACATGGAGACACTTCAATGATGAGGAGGAGGTGAGATCATTCAAAGATCTCATAAACTGCCAAGTGGGCAAAAATGGACTTTCAAGTTTCCAGGTGGGAAATAGGAAGAGGTTAGTGGAAGGTCTCATATACTACCAAAGAAGCAGTGTCGAAAGTTCAAGTTGCCAGTTGGGCAATGAGATGGGATTGACTGATCTCATAGACTACTAGGTGGGCAGAAAAGAAGTCATGAATTGCTAGGTGAGCAGGGGGGAAGAGATGAGACTGTCTGAGAGTCTCATGGACTCTGTTGAGAATTCGTATCAGCAAGGGGTGATGATATATGAATATTCATGTGGGTTATGAAACCATGTGAATGAAGATGATGAAGTTAAATACTTCCATCACAAAGGAGGAGGATCAGAGGAGTGTTCTGATCATTGGAGGAATCAAAGCATTCCTTCCAAGCAGACAAGTAGAGGCTAGCATAAGTGTTGCAGGTGCAGCAATAGAAGGGAAGCCAACAGAGACTGTCAAAGAATAGGAATTGGAGAAAAGACTGATGTCTACCCGAGCAGAAGGAGAAGAGAATTCAACAGAATTGCTCAAAATTTTCAGCCAGGAAGCTGAACAGGAGATGACTGCAGCACTGAAGCTTGCAGCAGAAGGAGAAACAGACAGCATGGATTTCGCTGAACTGTATGAAGAATTGGAAACCCTAGAGAGAAGGGTGATAGTGCAAAGCCATCACATCCAATAGGCTAGGTTGGAAATAGATGGAGGATCATACCAGCTAAAAGAACAGTTAGAGGGAGTTGGAGATATGCCAGCACAAGAGGAGCTGACAGAAGCTAATTTGTTAGAGGAGGAAGCTGAGCAGCAGCTCAGTGATGAGACAGCAAAGTGGCAAGATAATTCCACAAGAGAAGAAAACAGCATGGTGTTGTGGGGAAATTATACCCTACGGACTAACAAGCTAGGGCTTAAACTTGCATGTAGATCATGATCCTTAAGAAATTACTTTTAACCTTCTACCCCAAACCTAAAACCATTTTTCACATGAAAACATGGAAAGAACCGACTAACCTTTTTATCGATGTTTGGTGTAGATCCTCCGTTGCGCTTTATCTCCTTGCTTCTGCTACTCCTTCCAAAGACGATCCTGCAATCAAGACAAAAACACTACGCATGCATGCTATTGTTCTACTAGAGAGTTAGAGATTAAGCATAAATCAAATAAAATATATAAGACTCGTACATTAGGATGGGAAAAGTATTCTTTATTAATCTCAAGATGAATCAACTTACAATAATCATAGAGATTAGCCACCGTTCCTTGATCCAGATCCTGGGCTCCTCCTCTTCTTTGTCCTCCAACTGCTTTGCTTGAATTCTCCTAAAGCTTGAGGAAAGGCTAAAGGGTTGGGAAAAAACGGATTCGGCAATTGGGCAGAGTTTCTTTGCTATGATTTTCCTCCTTTGAATAGTACCCCTACCCCTTCTTTTATAGGCTAGAAGGATCTAGGGTTTTGGACGAACTCTCGGCCATGCATGGCTGGGAGTTCCAGTTAACTCACCCAAAGCTTTTCATTCCGTCGACAACTTTCCTGTTTTTGTTGTTTGTTAGGTAAACGCGGGCTGTAGTGGGCCAGCCAGCGTTCCAACGCGTGCAGTATAAGGCCTGCCAGCGTTCCAACATGCCCAGTAATAGGTTAGGGCGCGGGTTACTTGATTTAAGAGGTTTTTCAAGAGTTTTTTCAGCATGGCCTTGGCAAGGAAGGGATATAAGTTGGCCTGATGTCAGGTAAGCATGTGTGGTGCAATTTAGGGTTATAACAGATGCCCCCTAATGTGTTAGGTCAGAAGAGCATCTGATGGCCGAAATACATTACCAATTCTTTACCAATCTGTACTGATATGCTGAATGAGTGAGCCCAGGAATCAGGAATCAGGAGGTGTCGTCTACAAAAAATATCAAATGTATCACCGAGGCGGGCATACCCATGCTCAAGATAAATCATAACCATGGCTACCAATCAAATACACTGTAGATCCATGTCAAATAACTATAAAGAGTAGCCGTGAACAAGACTCAGCGGAGCTACATCTCGAAATCAGAAAGATATACATAGAAAGTATCCATCTCCCAGAAGCTGATTCGGCCTGATGGATGTACTTCAGAGCTCGAGCAACAACTTCAAAATATTCTAAAACTCGGATAGGAGTGTAATATGAGTGTACGACTGCACTACCCAGAGGTCTTCGACGGCTCGTCGATTATGGACTTGATAATCTTGATGATCGGACTGAAGGCTTCAGTGATTTCGAACAAAGACTTGATTGGACGTTCAGGATGGTTGGGTATGCGGACAAGAGACATATTGCAGAGGGGTCGAATCAGGATTAGTGACAAACTTCCCTTGGACAATAGCAGGACAAGTGATAAGACTCAGGCAGCATATCTGTTAATCATAAGTCTACGAAGCAGGAGGCAACTCAAAATCTCCATATGTTTGGAAGAGTAACCAAATGGGGGAGGACACAACTCAATATAGCGAGCAAAGCTTCCTAAGGTCGTACTAAATCCCATAGTCTGATGAATCAAACGGACAGATGTGCTTTATCCAAGGACGACTCATAATGCCGCCAATAAATAAAATACTTTTCCCATCCTCTTTTTGGGGTATATTTGATTTTTCTGTTCTTTTTTTATTATTTGAAAAAGAATAAAGAAATATTACTTTATAGTGGAGGAACAAGTATAGCAAATATACAAGCTCAAGGCACAAGGACAATACTAATGTTCTAGGGAAATGATACTCGGGAAAAATCCTCCAGTGGCCAAGATGTTAAGACGCAAAAGCAAATTGTTACTAAGCTGATGGGTAAAGGATGCAAATGCAGTTGATAGAACACACAATGGTAACGTCCTTCAATGTAAGGTTAACGAGCCCAAAGAAGGGAATATCGGTGATTTTTCATATTTAGAGAGTCTGAAAAAGCATAAAAGGAAACTCCATTGGGGTACCTTTTTCATCAATAGTCTAGTCGGTTCGAAAAAGGGGTAAACTAGCACCGACTAGACGTCAATTCAAAACCAAAATAGTTGAGTGTGACAAAGACAAGATCACTCGGCTATTTTTTCAATTTTAAGGAGTCTGAAAAAAGATTAACTATGGACTCTGTCAAGAATGTTCTTCTGGACCATTTTAACGAGTGTGAAAGAATAAGGTCACTCGGTAATCTTTTCAATTTTAGGGAGTCTGAAAAGAGCTTAACTATGGACTCCAGGGGGGTTTCTTTTTCGTAGATTTAGTCCCTCAGGCCCGAAAAAGGAATAAAATTATACCTGAGAATACTCTTCTAAAGAATTGGAATTCAATAGAGTATTCCTTTTTTCGTACAGTTAACCGTCCGAACCAAAAAAGGGGTAAACTACCGCCGGACAGACGTGTCTTCAAATTTCAGTTTAACGAGCGTGAAGGGTCACAAGATCGCTCGGCAATCTTTTCATGTTTAGAGGGTCTGAAGAGGGCTTAAAAGGAGACCCGTTATGTTTTGGGAGTCCGGAGGGTAAGACAAAGAGTGAAAAAGACCCATGCAAATGAGGCTCAAACTCGTATTCCTGGAAAGACTATACAGACTCACGAGCCTATAGTCTTGTTAGAAATGGCATGGACACCATAATGCAACCAAGAACTACCTAGGGCATCCATGTTTTGGAAAGCTCTACCACCAAGTTGCGACACTTCTAGAGAAGATATGACGGTTCCGTGTCATAACCGGATGGGATTGATCCTATATCGTAAGAACAAAAAGGCAACGAGATGCAACAGTGGGGATGAAATCCTACCCTATATGCTCAAGTTGATTTTTTGAAAAAAAAAATTTATGGACCGTCCATATGTATTTTTTTTATTTTCTGAAACTCAATGAAAAATGTCCCAATACCTTATCAAATCCCTCCCATATAACTCCTGAACCCCTCAAAATGGTTTTTGGTATAAAGAAACTGATAAAGGGTCCCAAAAAAGTGACAAAAAGAGGCCAAAAAGTCTATAAATAGAAGTTGGCAGCTCATTATCACCATTGCTGATTTGGAAATTGACTCTGGAGCCAAAAGACCCCCTTTGCCAAAGATCGTGATTCCGGGAGCTACAGTGGACGAAACGGACTTCTGCTTGGACCAAGTAAGTACAAACTCCCCTATCTTGCATTTCAATACTTCATTAGATGTTTTTTTGTGAGTTTTGGGGTGGGCGTCGACCTCTAAGTGGTCGGCCCTAGGCAAACGCGGGTTGTCCAGGGACAGCCCGCGGGTACCCGTGCGCAGACCCAAAGCTGCGCACGGGTACCCTCGACTGTCGCCTCGACAGCCCGCGGGTGCCCCCCGCGCAGTGGAAAATTGGTTGAAACAAGACTAAACTCCCCCCTTTTTTCCTTATGTGTTTGGCAGGATGTATGTTCAGTGGAGAGAGAGAGAGCACGAGGCTGCCAATGAGGCAGTGGCTGCAGATCCGAACGTCATGGTCGTGCTGACGCAGTGTGGCTTGGTAAAAAATTTCCTGTGTCTATTTATGCGCGTTCAACCCAGGCTACTGAATGCCTTGGTTGATTATTGGCACCTAGATGCAGAGGCCTTCATGATAGAGGGGAAATCCTTGGTGCCCACCACCGAGGACATTTACTTTCTGACGGGCCTCTCAAGGAGAGGGGAACCCGTCAACTTTCAAACTTTTCCTGCGGGGCCGAGCAAAGTCTCGGAGTTGATAGAGGAATACTGCGTGGCTGGGACCAATCAGAGGACTTCCTCGATACCGGTTATTAGTATCACCAGCCTCGCCCTTCAGACTATCTTATCGCTCATTGGGAAAATTACCGGCTCTGCAGCCGTGCATCAGGCTTCACGCGCACAGATGAACTGTGCAATTCAGTGCATGAATGCACAAATTTTTGACTGGAGTACCACATTGCTAGCAAGCATGACAGGTCAGTTGACAGCTTGCAGACAACGGACGCATAGGAACTTTGGATTTGGGACCATCCTATGTTCATTTTTCTTTGAGAGATTTCCATGTTTCAGTCCTCGGCTGACAGTACGAGGACATCTGGCTACTTTCCCCGCAGTGTGAAGATGGGCAGCTTTGTTGCCGCGACAAGGTGGTGGGAGGACCACAGAGGCCTTCAATGATGAATTTTTTGCCTGGATGTCACGGTAGATCCCAGCGATTGAGGATTACCCATATGCAGGGATCAATTTTTCCAGAGATCCAGCGATACTAGTGCCTCCTGGTGAGCAGCGAGGGGAGATGGGTAAGTCTCCACCTGTACAGTTTTTTTTTTTTTTGTTTGCATATATAATTTTTATGTCTTTTTATATATATAGCATGTTTTTGTATAACAGAGTTTTTTATGGGTGAACATTGTGTTGCGTACAGATGTGGGACCCATGCGACCTGTCGATTATGCACGGAACAGGCACCGCCCACGGCCAGAGGCCGCAGCTGCCGTCGTCGGGGGAGTAGCAGTAGTAGGGAACCTCCCAGCAGGAGAGGCCAAGAGGGTTCTTAGGTGGATTGAGCAGAACTTCACTGCGCTCACTCGCACAGTTCCCATGGCAGAGATAGAGGACTTTCCGCCCTCCTTGCAGACTCATATTGTGGGGGTACCTCGGACATGGGTCCGATTGTTTAGGCATTTGGGTCAGGCTGTATTTGAGTATAACAAGGCCCATAGGCCCTGAACAGACTTTTATACTTGTATGTGCCGTGAGCACCGACATGTATATATTTTTTGAGGGCATAAGCCCCAGTGACTCGTTATGGTTCCCACTTTTTGAGGTGCTTGCGCCCATCTATGTACTCTGAGGATTTTCGGATGTTTATATATGGTTTTTATTTCTTTTATGTGTCTTTATGGATTATGTGTACAAAAATGTATTTACATGTGTATGATCATGATCTTTTTATGTGTGAGCAAGATGCCAATCTAAAATGTGATTAGCTAGAGTATCTGTGATTTGATTTAGACTCCTAGGAACATGAAAATA
>ML818323.1:30409-52363 GCA_009831015.1 Picea engelmannii | reverse complement strand
ATCATGATCTTTTTATGTGTGAGCAAGATGCCAATCTAAAATGTGATTAGCTAGAGTATCTGTGATTTGATTTAGACTCCTAGGAACATGAAAATATGTAATGTAATCAAAGTTGCGTTCCAAGAGACGTACCCTAAGGAATCGTCGGTGTAAAGTTAGGTCATGCACCCGATATATTATGTTTAGCTGTGACACAACCAGTTGAGCGTCTAGATAGACCCAGAGACAAGAGATGCCCAATGACAAAGCGTCACGAAGCAACTCAATAATTGCACTATACTCATCAACATTGTTTGTGGTGTCACCTAAGCATATCCCTCTGGAAGATAACAACTGACCCTATGGTGTAAAGATTACCCAAGCTACGGAGGCAAGCCTCCACATGTGTCGACTAGCACCGTCCGCATACCCAATGAACACCTCGGACTCACTTGACATCTGCCATAGTGATGAAAGATAACATTAATGACACGTCCATGACACATTTTTCAAAAGAAATGTAAAAAAGTAATAGCACAAAGACTATACATATGTTACAAAAAGTTACCCACAGTGACCATGCTATGAGTAATACTTCTTGAGGTAGAGCCCATTTCTAGGCTCCACCAAAGCATTCCCTTCAAAATCAACCAGACAATAAGCGCCCTTTTTTAAAACCTCCTTAATAATGAAGGGTCCGAACCACATGGGTTTAAACTTGCCTGCCCCTAGGGGGTCCTTATCTTGGTCGTAAACCAGGACAAGGTCGCCCTCAGAAAAAATTCGAGGACGAACGGACCTATCATATTGACACTTAACCTTATGTTTATGAGCCTCGTTGGCCAGGGCCGCATCGGGACGTTGTTCATCAAGCTGCTCAAGGTGTACTAACCGTTCTTCAAGTGGAGAAGTGTCTGGTAATAACTGTACTGCCAATTTCAGAGATGAAATTTGACATTCGATGGGAAAGATTGCCTCCAGCCCGTAAACGAGCTGGAAAGGTGAGAAATCGGTTGCAGTCTTAACTGATATTTGGTAAGCCCATAATGTCGAGTATAACATCAAATTCCAGTTTGACTTGGTTGAGTTGATGGTTCGCTATAGCATTGTCTTAAGCGTTTTGTTAAAAGCTTCCACCTGCCCATTGGCTTGGGGGTAGTAAGGTGATGAATGTTCTTTTCATAACCCAAGCTTTGATGTTAACTCAGACATCATTTGGTTCTGAAAGTGACTGCCATGGTCAGCGACAATCTCTCTCGAGACGCCGAACCGTGCTATAATCTGGTTAAATAAGAAGAGAGCTGCAGTCTCTCCATCATCTTTGAACGTCGGCATAGCTTCGACCCACTTGGTGAAGTAGTCGACATCTACAATGATATAGCGGTGCCCCCTTGCTGATGGGGGGTTGCATGTAGTGTAATCAATCCACCATTTAGTGAAGGGACCAACAGTGATGACAGGAAACATGGGAGATGGATGTGCCCTCATCTTCCGTGAGAAGATTTGGCACAGATGACACTTCTTGACCGACTCGATACAATCTTTAATAAGTGTGGGCCAGAAGTAACCTACTCATAAAATCTTTTGGGATGTTGCCAACCCAAATAAATGACCGCCACAAGCTCCTATATGACAATCGTTGAGCACTATGACAGCCTCCTCATGAGTGAGACATCAACGCAAGATACAGTCTACACCTCTCCGATACAACGTATCATTGAGTATGAGATAGTTCTTGGCCTGATGGCGTATCCGCCGACGCTCATCACGAGAAGCAGGGGTGGGGCACTTCAAAGTCTGGAGATAGATCGGTATATCTTCGTACCAGGGGTCAGATGATTCAATCAAAAACATGTCCCCCTGGATAGGCGATTCCTCAGGCACAACGTCACCTGACTCAACCGGAAGTTCTGAAATAAGTTCTGCGAAGACCAATGACTTCTTGGACTTTGCTGAAACGAAGTCTAAGTCAAATTCTTGGAGGATGACCATCCATCTACTGATTTTTCTGTCGATAACTCATCGTGTCAACATGTAATGGAATGGATTCACGACAGCTACGACGGTGGTCTTGCGAAACATAACATAGTGATGAAACCGTTGAACAGCATGAACTGTTGCCAATGCAAGTTTTTCGAGATGAGTATAATTAAGTTCCGGTCCTACGAGGCCTCGGCTCAGGTAATAGATCACGTATTCAGAAAACAAATCATCTTCCTGAACTAAAACCATGCCTATGGTTGACTCTGCAGCAGCCAGATATAATAGGAAATCCTTATTATAATTCGGTGGCCGTAGCAGAGGTGCGGTTGTAAGAGCATGTTTCAATGTGTCGAAAGAGCGTTGCGCTGCATCGCCCAAAAAAAGGGAACATCTTTCTTCAGTAAACGCATGAAGCCCTTGGTGATTTCGGCATAGTTGGCGATAAAGCGTCGTAAGAAGTTCGCCTTGCCTTGAAGACTCTGAAGTTGTAAGACTGTGCGTGGGGGGGGCAACTGGACTATTGCCTCCACCTTAAGAGGATCCACCATGATCCCTGTTGTTGAAACGATGAAACCTAACAAACGTCCTGACGTGACGCAAAAACTGCACTTGTTGGGATTCAAGCGAATCCTGAAGTAGTGACAGCGTTCAAAGATTAGTCGGAGGTGCATAGGATGATCCTTTCGCTTGCGAGAGCGTGATGCTAAATCATCTAGATAGGCCTCGACTATATGCTTGAGGTCATGAAATGCAAAAGACATGGCCCGCTGGAAAGTGGCTCCAGCATTTTTGAGGCCAAAAGGCATCTTACGATAAGCGAATGTACCCCATGGACAAATGAATGTCGTTTTGTGTTGGTCCTCGGGTTTGATTTGGATTTGATTATAGCCCGAAAAACCATCCATGAACGAAAAGGCTTCACAACCGACGCACTCATCAATGATCTGGTCGATGAATGGGGTTGGATAATTATCTTTTGGACATGCCTTGTTCAAATCATGGAAATCGGTACAGACAGGAATCGTGCCTTGTTTTTTATCAATTGGTACGAGGTTTGACACCCACTGAGTCAAATGAATTGGGTATATGAACCCTGCCTTAAGCAATTTCTCAACCTCAGCTTTGATGGTTGCTGCTTTCCTAGGATTAACTGGACGAAGTTTCTGTCAAACAGGCTTAGCATCAGAATACGTAGTGATCTCATGTTCAACTATTTTCGGATCGATGCCTGGCATTTCCTCATAAGACCAGGAAAAAACGTCGCGGAATTCTTTGAAAAGATCCGTGTAAATTTGAATCTCTTCGGGGGAGCAATCCGCTCCGACAAAGACATTCTCCACGACGCCAGGGTTCCGGGAGATATTGATAGGTATGGTTGCGGCGATAGTCGCCATATTGCCCTCAGCATAAATTTCCTGTGTAGCTAAGAGGTTGATGGGACATGGCTGATCTCTCGTCATGGTGATAGTGAATTCTCCTGCCTCGATTCAGTGTAACTCTGGGAGGAAATATGATCTGTGATGAAGATGTTCCCAAGGTCTGTCTGGACTATTCATTGCTTCGATCACAGCTTTGTCAGAAGGAAAAACTAAGTCTAACGAATCGGTGGTAGCAAGAGAACCCTGAGCCCAGATAGGCTCCAGAAGTGGATCCAACTCTTGTGCGGGAGTCGGATCAGGAGTAGGTGAAGTTTGCTGGACTAGAGAGTACGCTACTTCAGCGGCTAACAAGGGCATGGACATGCCAGCGTGCCCTATCTCATCCATCGTGACTGATGGGGAAGGAAGAGTCCACGGATCCTGAAAGTAATTCGTGCAAAACGACGAAACATGAAAAATATCAGCCTTGTGGTGAGTCGATATAAACTTGACATCGCCATGAGGAGGTGGGTAATCGAAAGTACCCATCAAATATGGGCACAAACCAACTCCTATGTTAACGACACCGGCTTGAGGATTATCTATCATGGGAACCGTGGATGCCCCCAAGGCTGGGTCAGGTAGAGAGAAGGACAACTGATCAATGGTCACTATTCGGCCTTCATGTGGAAACAATAAGACTCGAAAAACTGTAGCGACCACCGCTTGCATTGCATAAGTCCAACTATGACCTAACAATAGATTATAGTCGATGGGGGCATCAACTACCTCTACTTCAACGCACACAGTCTTCCCCCCTAACTGCACAGGGAAAGAAGGAATGATGCCATGTGGTCGGAAAGAACAACCATCGAACGCAGTGAGGAGAGTAGGTGATGGAGACAACTCAGGTTGACCAATGGCTTTCCAGCATGCTAACGACATAACGTAAGTTGAAGCGCCCTCGTCGACCACCGTGCGGAAGATATTTCGTGTAAAAGTTTTCGTGGGATGAGCCACTACTATTTGAAACGCGACGTGGTAAGGCAAACGAGGTTTCAAGTCAGTCGTGTCTAACATGATGGTACTCGGGTTACAAGTCTCAGTAGAGCCTAAAGCATCCAACAAGGCTTTCCTCTGAGCAGGGCAACTTTGGAGGACCTCCAAAGCGAACATAGCACAAGGGGTTTGTGATAAATCTTCCACCACAGAGTAGTTCTGGGTGGCCCTTGCATTTGGATTGTGAGAAGCTCGCTTGAACGCACCTTTTGGAATGAGTTTCATTGTTTCACCCAACGTCTTCTCGATCTGTAGAGGAAGAGATGGGATCTCGGCTTCTTTTCCCTTCTCAGAAGCGCTTGGTTTGCTATAGTCGTGTGCTCTAGTCGTGATTAAAGCATCACTTTTAACCATATATACGTTCGCGGAAGAGGAATTGTTTGGGGGAGGGAAAGTTTCTTGGTTGCCCCCCTCGGCACTTGTAGAGGCTTGAGTTAAATTTTGCCCATGTTGAAAGGGATTAGTCAACATGGCTTGATGTTGCTGTGTGACAAACTTCTGGGCCTCCGCAAGACGAGGACATAGATGGGTCGGGTGGTCTTCCGCACACAAGTTGCACGGATACCTCGCCTTCCCCTTTTTCGCGGTGCCCTCGCCAGCATTATCAGTGGGTTTCTTATCCCCCTTACTCTTCTTGCGTTGTTTTTTCTTCCCTTCAGGCTGCTGGGTGGCCTTTGGGTTAGTCGTCTGTACGGAATGTACTTCTGACGTTTGGGTAGGAGGAGCAGCCAAAGCAGTAGTCAGGCTAGTCGTTGAGTGTTGTATAGATAACTGCTGCAATTGTTTTGTCAATTGCTCAGCGGGCTTAGTTTGTGCCGAACCAACGATACCGTCAACATGTGGTCCGACTCTCTGTCTGGTTTTATCCAGAATCGATCGTGGTGCATCCGACAGGATGTTGTACAATAGACCAGACTGAGAATAGATAAGCTCAAACTATTGATCCCTCATGATGGCATCCTCCTCGGAGAAAACCCCTGAAATTATACCCTACGGAGTAACAAGTTAGGGCTTAAACTTGCATGCATAAATTACTTTTAACCTTCTACCCCAAACCTAAAACCCTTTTTCACATGCAAACATGGAAAGAACCGACTAACCTTTTTATCGACGTTTGGTGTAGATCCTCCGTTGCGCTTTATCTCCTTGCTTCTGCTGCTCCTTCCAAAGACGATCCTACAATCAAGACAAAAACACTACACATGCATGCTATTGTTCTACTAGAGAGTTAGAGATTAAGCATAAATCAAATAAAATATATAAGACTCGTACATTGGGACGGGAAAAGTATTCTTTATTAATCTCAAGATGAATCAACTTACAATAATCATAGAGATCGGCCACCGTTCCTTAATCCTGATCCTGGGCTCCTCCTCTTCTTTGTCCTCCAACTGCTTTGCTTGAATTCTCCTAAAGCTTGAGGAAAGGCTAAAGGGTTGGGACAAAATGGATTCGGCAATTGGGCAGAGTTTCTTTGCTATGATTTTCCTCCTTTGAATAGTACCCCTACCCCTTCTTTTATAGGCTAGAAGGAGCTAGGGTTTTGGACGAACTCTCAACCATGCATGGCTGGGAGTTCCAGTTAACTGACCCAAAGCTTTTCATTCTGTCGGCAACTTTCCTATTTTTGTGCTTTGTTAGGTAAACACGGGCTGTAGTGGGCTAGCCAGCGTTCCAATGCATGCAGTATAAGGCCTGCCAGTGTTCCAACGCGCCCAGTAATAGGTTAGGGCACAGGTTACTTGATTTAAGAGGTTTTTCAAGAGTTTGTTCAGCATGGCCTTGGCAAGGAAGGGATATAAGTTGGCCTGATGCCAGGTAAGCATGTGTGGTGCAATTTAGGGTTATAACACATGGGGGATTAGGATAACCTACCCTTTTATGTATTTAAGGAGGAAGAGTTGCAGCAGAGAATACTACATAGGAAGAGACAACCACTGGAGCAGCTGGACATGGTAATAGAAGAAATTAGGAAGCTGATGTTGAAGTCAACAGAAACAGTCAGCAAAGGGAAGTTGAACAGGGGAGAACCTGCAACAGCAGTAGGGAAGAAACAGAAGAAGCAGCAGAAACATAGCTGGAGAGGAGCAAGAGGACATCTCCAAGGGAGAGTTTGGGATCCAAGAGGATTTCAACACTGGAGAAGAAGAGCTCATGAGCAGGAGCTCATGATTTTCCCAGCAGTGGAGTATGATGCAGGAGCATCGCTCCACCTCAGAAAATGCACCAGCAATCCAACACATATACATGCAATGGAGAAAGGGAGAGGAATTGACCCTCCCATTTTTAAATTCGAAATATGATCCTATGGGGATTTGCGTTGTAAGGCTGTAAGATCCAAGCCATACCTTTGTGCAGGTAGTGGATAGGGTCGCCTTAAATAGTTGACTGTAAGCAGGTCTAGATCGTAGTCATGTCTAGATCATTATTTATGTAATGAGTCATAGGAGTATGGTGTCTTAATTGAGATAGTGATGGCACTAAGGTGGTGAAGAGGATAATATTGTAGAGCCCTCTTTTGTAAAAGGGGAGAGATATTTGTAGAGATTTCTTAGAAGCAGAACTCAGGATAGAGTTAGGATAGGAGGTAGAATAGATCTTGGAGAGAGCTGGGACTCTGTTGCAGTCCATTTTTTGTAAATATCTATATAGACACACAGAGATAATACAAAAGCAGTTTTTCTTGCACATAGTGTGTGTATGTATTTGTGTTCATTATTATGTTTTTATATGTCGTTCATGAATGAATGTGTGAACTGGTGAAGTATTGTATAAGTTTCAATTATTTCTTGTCTTTGAGTTTCGAGTGCAAGGAGTGCACATTGTCCGCAAAGAGTGCATTGACAAAGGTGAGTTAACCTCAAAGAAGCTCAAGAGAGATACCATTGAACCTTCATCAAAAGAAGTGCAAGGAGTGCACGAGAAGAACCCTATGTTGAGTTCAGAAAGAAACATAGCTACTGAGAACTATGTAGAACTCTGCCAGGAAGGCATCGAGTGGGTGCAATCATGCATAGAGATAAATCTTTGTCGATTTCAGGAAGAAGAGTATCAGAGGAATATATTCACAGAGCTGTTGAACACTATGTAGAGCTATGCAAGGAGTGCATTGAGCAAGAGGAACGCCAGGTGGGTGAGAAGAATTTATTTTCAACAAATCCTTCGGATCTGAGTTTGACAAAATCCCAGAAATGTAAGGAGTGTGTGGGAGATAGAAATACTTGAGGAGATCAAGCTCAGAAGGGATAACACAAGGAGTGCATAGGATATAGACTTGTTCCAATTCCTAAAACTCAAAAGAGATAACACGTTTAAGAGTGTAAGCGAGACTCGGGCAATTGGGATCACAAGGATAAAGTTAAAATATCGAAGCCTTTGGACATTGAAAAAAATCTTCCAGGTCAGAAGAAGTCAAAATCTCAGGAGGAGGAGTGACAACAGCTATTAGATTAGTTGTGGAAGAAGAGATCTGGATCATCCGATCTACTTCCAGTGAAAAAAGGAGAGTGCCAAGGAGAGGAACATATCCCATCCACTGGATCTGATCACAGAGGACCAACAACCATTGGATCCATATGTAAGTGCACGAGACTTAATCCTTGTGTGCACGGGAGAGTGGACTTGTCAAATTCCTGAAGTGAGCAAGGACCGTCCATCGTCAAGGAGGACAGGTGACATAAGATCCACAACTCTGGGAGTTTGTGGACAAGGAGAGATCAGAATCATCAAAGACCCGAAGTGGGTCCTGGTCGTTGATCACCAAGGGGATACGTTTCAGCAGATCAAAGTCTCTGGGTAAAAGCACTTCAGGAGAAACGAGTGCATAGGAGTTTGAGTCTCTCGAAGCCCGAAGCACCGAAGAGCCGAAGAGTCAAAGCGTCGAAGCTCGAAACATCTAAGGGTCATTGATCTGAAGGAAGGAATGTGGATCATTGATCCGAAGGAAGAAATGGGAATTTGAGAATTGAAAGTTTCGAAGGATAGACTCGCAAAGGAGATTGTGGCCATAGATTAAGGGGGACAGGTGTCGATAGAGCTTCCACTCTAGAATATTGTCATATGGGAAAATAAAATTTTGAGAGTTGAAACTCCTGAAGGCCGGAAATCCAGAATCAGATGCAGTCATTGATCTGAATGGGAGATATGTGTCGACAGATCGTGGAGATCCGGAATCATGTGTTTGCGTAAGGACACGGACCGAGGAAATATGCGAAGAAGGAGCTTATCAAAATGAGCTTACGGAGCGTGAGAAATTGAGATTTATGAAAGCCGGAAACCCGAAGTAAATTAGGGTCGTTGATCTAAGAAGGGAAATTGGTGGTAGGGAATCATTGCGGGGAGTAGAGGATAAATTAGTGAACGCGCTAGTTCATAGTCCGCAATGCATTGGATTCGTTGATCTCGTCGGGGCAGGAGATCTCGTTGGGGCAGGAGATCAACAGGCACGATCAAAAGGAGATTGGGTGAGAAATTTTAGATTGCAAGGACAGGGCTCTTTCGTAAAGGATGAGCACGTTGGCGGACCACAATTGTTGTGAACCATCGATCGATGGGGTAGATTGATAACAGTCGAATCATGACCATAGAAACTAAGTGGGTCTTATAGGACCTGGGAACAAAAGAAAATGGAACCTGTGTAAGATTAATAGGGGTCTAGCAAAGGCCCGAAGAGTCAATTCGACTCAGAAGAAAGAAAGATCCTAGACCAGGAGGTCGCAGAACCCCAGGAGGATAGGGGGGTTGCATCAAGAAGGACTTGTGGACCCATGTGGAGCTTGGTGACAATGAAAAGTATGCAGTGAAGGGGGAGGGAACTATTGGGGCTCAGAAATGTCATATTTTCATCCATCTTTCCCTTCATCATTCTTCACATTTCATCGCCCCATGAACCTTTCACGATATCATTTCCATAAATATACTTGGGTTTCACCTTATTGTTCTCCACTTTATTCATTTTAGTATTAAAAGGGAATTTTTGAATAAATGTTAGAAAATTGACATGTTTTCATATATATCTCAAATATGTGTGAGCTTTGTAATGTGTAGGAATATGTGAAGGATTAATTCAAAGGACTTCTCAAATAATTCCTCCACCATTTCAATATTTGAGGAGATAATTCAAGCCCATTCCAAGGAGAAGATCATGGAGATTTGGTTGGAATATCTTATCCAAGATATATGAGAGATATGTGTGAGGATTTGAAGGGATTATATTTTGTAATAATGGGAAATAGGTTGAGAGAAAAGTGGATCTGTAATAATGAGATGGCTATCTTATCTTCAAGGCTCTCATGTATAAAAGAGACTACTCTCTCTTCATGAGGATTCAATTAGATTATTCAATTAGGAGCAATTAGAATTCAATCATTTCTAAGTAGAGAATTAGAGTAGTCATTATGATTCGAAAGAGAAATGGATTCTTAGCTTTGATTCATGGTTTTGGTTTTCATGATTTTATTGTTTTGTTATGATGATTGATTTGGTTATTGTAATAGAATATTGCTTCATTGGCGTGACCTCACATATGTTGTTGTGTTATTTAACTCTTCACATGTTGTACTTTCTTTTCCTTCATGTAGTTCTCCATTTCTAGATTAATTCCTTCACATAATTTTGCATTCCTAGATTAATTTCATTTATGCAACTAGATTAATTCAATTCCAAGTTGTGTGTTAGATTAATGATTCTATTTCAGTCATGTGTTAGATTAATGATTCCATTTCAGTTGTATCTTAAACATTAGATTAGATTAGTCCCGCTTCAATCTTTCATATACTTTGTGTGTTCTTTGTGAGTTTACGAACCCCGGGAAGACAAATTAGATAAGTTGGGTAAATACTACAATGTAATTAATTCAATATTAGTTCGGCCCAATGTAACGACTATTGTTCCTTTTGTTCTGATTATTTCTTTTGCAGGTCATGTTGTTCCTTTGAATAGAACAACTGTCGTTCCCTTTATGATTGATGTTCCTTTGAATAGAACAACTGTCGTTCCCTTTATGATTGATGTTCCTTTGAATAGAACAACTGTCGTTCCCTTTACGATTGTTGTTCCTTTACAGGTCTTGCATCTCTGGAGGCTGGGTATTGAAAACAAAAGGTAAGAACCTACGTAGGCAACAAGTAAAACGCTTGTGCCAGTGCCTACCTTTGGTTGATGCATAGAGGTTGTTTTTAGGACATCTTTAGAGCCCAACAACATTTCACCATTATTTCCATGACACATTAGTGATATGACATCAGACCACCACATCATATTCGGGAGATGGTCCTCCAGGAGAATTGCAAGCACAACATTCAAAACAAAAAACTCTCGAACCTCGAAGAGTCGGAGTCCGAAAGTCCTTAAATGATGAATGTTAAATTAATCTCGGGATAATAAGTAATTAGTGTTGGATAATGACTCTGATATTTCTATCCTCCAGAGGATATGTATACTCTATAATCTGAAGTCCCGAATGTCGAACCTACAAAGTGTCAAAACCCCAAACTGTTAAAGTGGGGTCCTCACTTCCACGTCACTCCACAACATTGTCACTCTGAGAGATTCTCCAGCTCATCATTCAAGATCCCAAATGTCAAATTACCAGAGTGTTTTATCTCCATTAATGGCATATTTTAATGTTTAAAAGGGGGTGTCAAACCAGGAATGGGGAAAAAGCACTGCCAATACATTCAATTATCTCCAGTTCCCTCCAACAATGTGCATGCATGCCCATGATCAATACAAAACTCAGTTCTGTCACTCTTAGTCATTTTCTGTCAGATCTTAGTTGGCTCCAGCACATGCATCCGTCTAATTTTATTGCAAATAGTGGTTTTTAATTGTTTAGTTCAAAACTCTTTTAGTTTCAGGCATAATAATTGGTCTTTTATGTGTGATAAGAACTACACTTTTTGATTAAGTCAATTGTGAATTATACAATACTATACTCCAATAGTTTCTAGTTAAGTTAATAAGTTGTTTTACAACTGGTAGTGTAGAGTTAAGTCTTAGTCCCAGATGGATGAGAGCCTCTAAAACTCTGATAAATATGCATTTTTTGTATGTTTCAAATGAGGGTTCATTTTTTTGGGAGAAAAATATCAATACAAAAACTGGTTGGACCCATTCTACGCATGGATTAAATCTCTCTACAGGGTGAATATACTATTCATGATAGTGTGTTTGTGTCCAAATTCGTATGTGTTTCTTATCTTGAATACAATTTTGATTTGCACAAAGTATGTTTATTTTCCTTCAACTACTGTATTACTTGTATTTATTAATATGCAACCTGTGATAACATCTATGCTTTGATGAATATTTTTTTTTGTTGCAACCTGTGGGAATAACTATGTTTTTGGTACATGTTTAATGCTTGAAATGACATTTCAAGAATTAAACTTATAGTAGCAGATTGTTCAATGAATGGTTCTTTTCTTTTTTCTTTATTTCTTACCTTTACTGTCTCACCTGTCTTTCCTTAGTGTGCCACCATCCAATGAGGAACCTCGTCCATGTCATTTGGCCAGCCAAACCATGTTCATGTCTTGGTAAACCAACCCTCTAATAGACCCATAAATAAAAAAGAAACCATTCATAACTTGAGGTGGCCTAGCTCTTCCCTTGAACAGTCAGGTGCAGACTTTAGGACCAATAGTTGGCTCAGATTTAGGTTCGGTACATGAAAAACCTAGTGATTCGGTCTGCAAATTCATAAAAACTTCCATTTTTGTGAATACCCCTCTATATATCTGTCTTTCACATTATTTTTTTATAGGCTAAACAATTCAATTGTTGACGAAATCATAGACATAGATCGAGTCAACTATGAATATTTAAAATATATATATATATATATATATATATATATATATATATATATATATATATATATATATATATATNCTTTAATATTGTTGTTTTGATGACTCATTCTTGTATCAATTGAATTATAACTTGCCAATCCTCATTTGAAGGATATTGATATGCCACCATTTTCCTATATGAAATATCTAACTCAATATATTTTTCATATGTTAGAGATGTCAAAAACAGATGTTTAACTTGCCCTAGCAAATAAAAATTATCAATTAATTTGTCCATTATTGTTTGACCTCTTATAACTTTAGTCATTTCATCAAACTTTTCATCACTTTCTTTGACTTTGAATAAAATCTATCTATAATTTTCAAATGTCAAAATGTCTCATTTTTTACTTGAAAGTAGGTAAACCCATATGTATTAACTTATCAAACTTATTGGAGAAAATTTCAACATTACTTTGCAGTAAAGGAACATGTGTTAGCTTAAGCGTCAAACTAAAATTATCGATTGTGTAATAATGA
This sequence comes from Picea engelmannii, assembly GCA_009831015.1. Classification (NCBI taxonomy): domain Eukaryota; kingdom Viridiplantae; phylum Streptophyta; class Pinopsida; order Pinales; family Pinaceae; genus Picea; species Picea engelmannii. The sequence goes on along the minus strand of ML818323.1, from coordinate 39,651 downwards.
ATAACCTAATCGTTTCCCTCCATGGAAGGGAGGCACTGGCTGAGATCCATTTGTTTGAAAAAACAAGGATTAAAGTGGCTCATAAATTAGTTAACTTATCTTTTCTTAATAAATGAAAAGAAGTAAACATTATCCCTAGCTTCGTTATCATTAAGCATCTCCTCCTAAACAATATAAACCATGAAATTTTCAAGAACGCGAGCTTGGCGCTGATCGAATCTGAAATTAGGGTTACAAGGAAATCAATAAATATCCTATCAAGAAAACTATATGATCTGCATATCTGATTAGCCAAAATGATAAGAATTGACATTTGGATAGTAGTAGAGGTTGCAACATGGAGAAGACACTGAAAGATAAAAAGAAGAAACAAAACCCAAAATTTGAACGGTTATACCAAAAACAAAGTAAGCGAGCATCCGAAACAAAACCTAACCAAGGAAGAACCGACTGCTTTAAAAAAGATAAAAGACAAGAAGAATATTCTAGTTTTGAGAGCTAATAAAGGTAAAACAACAATAGTTATGGACAAAGAGGAGTATGATTGTAAAATGATAGAGCACTTATTCACAAATAGTTATAGAAAATTGAATGTTGACCCAAGCAAGAAAATTGTAAAGGAGGTGACAACAACAATAAAGAATTCCTCACTTGATGAAGAAATAATTGAAAAACTATTACCAAAGAATTTTATCGTCCTGAGGATTTATGGGTCACCAAATATACACAAGGAGAATGCACCTTTGAGACCTATAGTAAACACCATTGGTTCTCCCACGTATAAGATAGAAAAATTCCTTGTAAGAAATCTTAAAGGTTTGCTTGGGCTCACTTCTTCTTTCGTTAAAGATTCCCCAAAAATGGTTGAACAAATAAAAGATGTAAGAATAGAAGAAGAAGAAGAGGAAGACTTATTACTAATTTTTGAGGTTGTCTTGTTATTTACAAAAATTCTGGTGGAGGATGAAATAAACGTCATTAGTGAGATCACAGATGAGCACACAACATAATTGGTCAAATTGTGTTTAAAATCTACATATTTTAGTTTTCGGGGCTATTTCTATGAACAGATTGAAGGGGTGGCAATGGGATCTCCGTTATCCCCAGTAGTAGCTAATTTATACATGGAAAAAATTGAGAAACAAGAAATTGATGTCTATCCCTTGAAGCCAAAACTATGGAAAATATATGTCGATGATACATATGTTATCTCGCCACATGGAAGAGAGAACCTAACTGGTTTCTTTAATCATCTAAACAACCAATCTGAAAGCATTAAATTCACTATGGAATTAGAGGAAAATAGAAATATACCCTTTTTAGACATCCTTATATTGAAAAAGGACAATGGATTGCTATCACACCAAGTATATAGAAAAGGAACTCACATGGATCATTACCTACATGCCAACTCTCACCACCACCCAACGCAAAAACTTGGAGTCATCAACACTCTAGTCACTCGGGTTGTTAGAATAGAAGATGAAGAACACATTGAAGAAGAACTAAAACATCTGGAAAAGGTGTTCAAAATGAATGGATACTGAGAGAAACAATTCAACGTGGTTGTCTTAAAAGCAAGGAGAAGACCCCACATTAGGAATGAAGAAAAGGTGGAAGGAAAAAGCATAAATCTACCATACATCAAAGGTACCACAGAAAAAATCGCAAAAATTCTAAAGAAAGGAATCATTAAACTATCTTTTTCACCTCCTAACACCCTAAGAAAAATGTGAGATCATGCAAAGGATTCCATAAACCCAAGACTGCAAAAAAGGGTGTATTTTATCCCATGTTCATGTGGAAAAAAATACATGGGCGATACAGGAAAATCATTTCAAGTAAGGATAGATGAAAATTTTGTCGACATCAAACATAATCAAACAAAAATATCTGCTCTAGATGAACACTCGCTAGACATTGGACATCACATATGTATCAAAGATACAAAAATCATTGTGAAACTAGAACATTATGGAAAATGAAAAATAATGGAGGCCTTAGAAATTGACATGAATACGAATAATATGAACATAGATGAAGGACTACATATTAGTGAAGCTTGGAATCTTGTCCTACATTTACTCAAAATTAAAAATTAATAATAATCCTAATAATTAAAAAGTAATAGGTTGGCTAATAAAGTTGACTTTGAGCAAAAAAAATATTATTATTAATTATCCAAAAATATTGTCATCTAAATTGTGAGCTTTCTCTCCTAAAGATGATCCCAGCTTTGGGATTGAAACCTTGAGTTTCAAAACAAGCTAACCCAGGTTCCTTTACTTGAACTAAGATATTATCTTTCACTATACTCATTATTTTAGTTTTTCTCCCGAGATAGGTTAGAAGTAGTTAGATTAGGTTAGTTTGCTTTCATTTAGATTAGACTTAGGATTAATTATAAATCTTTGGGGGGTAGTTCATTGTCTTTCCCCTTTTTCTTCTTTTAATTCTGAGCGGAAACTAAGCCCACATATTGGTCAGAAAATCTACACCAAACGAGAGTAGGTCTAATTGGGACCTATCAGCAGGCGTTCTCCCTTACCTGCTTGACAAGCCATTTGGACCCATCAACAGTGTTACATTCATTTAGAGCAGAAAATGTGGTTGTATTCTTATCCATATGATAAGATGTTCCAGAATCAATAAGCCACTCATCAGAAGAAGAAGTAGAAGTTTCATTGAAGTAGAATTCAAGAGAAAAAAGTATGTGTCCATGAGAAGAAGAAGAAGTAGAATTTGCATTGAAGGAGAAACCAAGAGAAGAAAGTGCATGTCCATGAGAAGAAGAAGAATCAATACTAATGCTGTGCTTCTTCATCGTTGCTTCTAAGGTTTCCATATTTTTAAAACATTTAGATTCCACATGACCATCTTTCCCACAAAATTTGCAATGTTTTTCATCATTCTTCTTACTTTTGGATTTTGTGTCTTTTTCACCATTAGGAGAAAACGCTAGTAGTGAGGGTTTGGTACCCTTGGTTTTCTTGTTGTTGTGGCAAGGATGTTGCTTCTTGGGATTCTTGGACTCATCTTTCTACTAGACCACTAAGAATTTTTTAGATGTACCTACAATGCTAATCAATCCAAGCTGCACAAGCTTATCTTAATTTTGAATCGGAGCATCACAAGAAGACTCAAGAGAGGGTTGTTTATAAGCACTCCCTATAACTTCTCTAATGGCATAAAATGTAGATACAAAAACAGAATATGCATTTTCAAGATTAACAAGAATAGCATATATGCATCGATCTTCCTTAAGATCTAGTTGGGATTATACACATAAGCTTCTAAGTGTTTTGAACTTAGATAAGTAATCTTCAATGCAAGGAATTTTTTATTTTTATTTTTTTTTTGTAACTAGGGGAATCGGTAATGGAGGTAGTATCGTACTAAAGTGACAAGGGGTCGAATCCTATCGGCTGCCTTATAACCCCTAGGGAGAATCGCCCAGCCCGCAAGAACGTCTCCGGATAAATCGGGGTGAGAATCGACCTTGAGACCTCATTTTTACATTTCCTTCCATTTACACGGCACATGCCAATCGGTCTACACCCCTGCGGGCTCAATGCAAGGAAAATTGTTTGGACTTAAAGTCATTAAYTKATTTTCCAACTAGTGGGCTCAAATAATATTATGTTTACCAAACATCACTTCAATATTTTCCCAAGMTTTATYTGGGCCCTCAATTCCTTGAARGTAAAACCTTAAATCAAGAGAGATGGACATTCTGATTARTCCACATTATTCATCATTCCTATTATCTCATTTGACATACTTTCCATCATCAATGGGTTCTTGTTATTTTCCTAAGGTAATCTGGTATAGTGCTTTACTTATTAATACATCCTTCATATGGGATTTCCATGAGAAGTAATTGGTACTGTTAAGAAAAACATCACTAGGAGAATCCATATTAAATATGAAGAGAATATTGATTTAAAATCTGAAACTGATGATCTGGATGGAAATCTCTTGAAAAATAGGCTCTTTAAAAAAAATGACACTGAAAATGAACTTCGGATGTGAAAGTTATGCCCTTTTGAAAAAAAGCATAAACGACAACCAAAGAGACATGTGGCAAGTAGAAGTTGGTCCACGTGGTAATGTTCCTCCTAATTGTGCCTATAAGCTCACTTTTAAATAATTTACTTAGGAAGTGACCCACTTTTATAGAATAAGCAAGAATCACTTTTACAATGAAGTTACTTTGTAAATGAAAGTTGCATGCAAAAAAAAACTTAACAAAATATCAAAGTTATTTAATAGTGATTCACTTTTATAATTAAGTGAAATTCATTTTACAATGAATGCATGAACTTTTCAAAAAAAGTAACAAAAATGAGACTTGAACTCAAGAACTCTTACTAAGTAAAGTAACTTTCAACCAAGTGAGCTAGTGAAAAACACATTATAGCCTTAAGAAGGAGGATTGGGGGTGTTGTTCTTGTTGTTGTGGAAGATGGCCTTGGAGTGTTGTTTTTTTGTTGTCGATAAACACAAAAAAAATCGTTTATCGACAACAACAAGAGTTAGATCTCGATCGTCTATTGGATGTAGCTTGGGTGGTTGGGAGGAATGATTGTTACCCTCCCAACCCAAGTTCAAATCCTTGGAGTGACATGTTTTTCCCTTTAATGGATCTATACGATATTCTTGTTGTTGAGCCCCCATTACTCCGAAAATGATAGGCCACCCCATGTTCTCTCGCATATTTTGGGAGGCTTTTCGTGGACATAGCAAGCACCAATCTCTGGTGTCATGAACCATGTGTAAAAGAAAATAAAAATTAGATCTCATTTATCTTACTCGGAAAATGAATTTTTCCCCTTTGTTTCTGATTTACCGAGATCATACAAAGCACACGACAAAGTGAATATGCAAACATGAAAACACTTTCCGCTTTGTTTCTAATTTTTCAAGATTGCATAAAGCATGGGGAAAAGAGAATATGTAGATTGAAAAGAACAAAAACCCGGAAATAAAAAATAGAAAAATGAAATAAAACCAAAATATAATCTCTGTAAAAAATTTAAAAGGGCGTATTAAATCTTTATACCTCCAGATCTGACTGAAATGGTTGTATCTTGGGAAAATGGAAACCTTTTGAGTAAAACAAAAAGCATTTCTATCTAAAAGAAACACTTCGAACACAATGAAATGGTCCTCTTGGCCCATAAATGTACAGAAACAACAAAAACCATAGATTCATCAACACGACTTCAAGATCTCAATCTACAACGGGAGCGCATCTTCAAATGCGCTCTGATACCATGTTTGACAAAACATGTATTCCAATAGAGGAAGGACACCTTTAGTAACCACTCACACAACCATATCAAAGATAAGCACACCGATTTTTTTATGTGCTAAAACCCATGTGGGGAAACACCCACGGCCCTATCCAACATGACCATTTGGAGCAATTTATTAATGAAAAAGAAAATATTACAAATAGATTTACAAGAGAGTTTCTCACAATCGATCATCTTCATATGACTCTCCACTCTCTTTAAATAGATATCATGGACCAATCGGTTGTTAATCCATGGATCAATGTAGTCGTTAAGACCAAGGAGAATATGAACCGTGAGATCACTCTATGTAGGGAACATATCTTGACTGTTAGATTTCCTAAATACAAGTGCATATTGATGCATACTAAAGAAACACACTATGAAACAAACTTTAACCTAATGACACATTAGATCAAGTTGATCTTAACTAACTCCTAAGTGTCTAAATATCCTAACATCCCCCCTTAAGAACAACTTGAGATGGGATTAAAGGATTTACAAAGGAGACACAATAGGAGAAGGAATGGGGAATTAGAGTCTATAGTCAAAAGAACCACTTCTAGAATCCCCTTTTCGGTATCAACTTCCACATGTATTCTAGAAAAAGAAAATATGTGGTCTTTTGGTTCAAATCTATCTATGTAGCAGCCTAGAGAATCCCCAATGCTTACATGGTGTCTTCATTCCAACAGTGCAGAGAGACATGAGGTAGACAAACCCAAACAGGGACAACTAAAGGGATGTCTTACTAAAGGTTAAAGTTTGGAGTCCATCGGTTTATATTCATACCTATGGAGCCAAAAAAATACTTATTGTTCCTTAAAATAAAATCTCTATATTCTTGGTTTTCAAAAAGAAAGGTGTAAAACCCTCAGCCATAAAAATAATGGGTCATCTTTCCTTTGATCAAAACCTGCCAATTATTCTAAACCCATATTGGTATGGCTCTTGGAGAACGATAGATCCTTGTAAATTGACTTATTAATCCATGTTTTTCCAAGGATAATTCCTTATGTCATGAGGTCAAGGAAGAAAGAAGGACCTAGGGGATGTTATTCATCTTCTTTGCAAATTGAGTGAGTTGGATCTTCATCGATGTCCCCAGTGAAACAACCAACTTCCTAAAATTTGCCTCAAGGTTTGGAGGGTCGGGGTGATCCCCCCTCTAGGAGAAGAATCCATAGCAATAACCAATCTCCAACATGCTTGGAACAAGTATTTTTGCAGTTGTGCTCTGAGTGTCCATATAGTTGTTTAAAAACTATTAACACTTATGTTTGAAACTTGTTAAGTTTCCTTGAGTACCTTGATTATAGTCCATTTAGGCCAATATAATTTTTTTGGACAAAGATGTTTCTCAATATGTATGTCATTACCTCCAATTATCCTATAGCAAGTGTATATTCATCTTAACTTTGAATCTATTAAGAATCAAGAGGAAATCAACAAGAAATTGAGATGAAAATATCTCAATTCTTAAAAGACTTATTCTTGTATGTGGAGTTACATTGATTTTTATATATTTTATATGGTCGTTCCTCTTAGCCCATATATTTCCAATAATCAATGTGCTTAAATAGTTAGTAATATATTGTTCTCTTGGAATGTACCCTCCTTTGTTTCCATTGTGTTTATCCCTTACTATATCCGTCTATGCAAATAGGACATTTTACATTGTGTTGTGATCATTTACCATTGAATAAGTAGTGGCCCAATAGTAGTTTACATAAATATGTGAATTTATACACCCTTCCAATGAATTATGAATCAACTCTTATATATAAGCCTAAAGGGTTAGCTCAACCAGTTGTTGCCAATGTTGTTAGGAATTTGGTTAGTTCTATGGTAGATAGTGCTCAGTGTGAATGCCCCTAGGTTAGACGCACTAGTCTACATTGAAAATTTTATTAGAAATGTCATTGACAAATATGGAGAAGCGTCCCTTAGTTTTCCTTACAAAGTTTTGTTTGTATGTGTGTGTAATCCTGACATTAAATATTTATTATTATTATTATTATTTTAAATATTACTTGTCAACACAACTTTAAACATAGGCATTACACATCTCTTTTATATTATACTATATAATACACTTCTCAACATAATATATTGATTTCAACCATAATATTAATAATTATCACATCTGATACTATTAAACATCCTTAATTTTAACATTGCTAATTATCACATTATATCTTTAAGTATGATCTCATGATTATCACAATGTTGTGGTCTCTCTAAAATTTAATTATAATGATGATAATGATGACGACGATGATGGTTAATGTCCACTGAGAACAAAATTGGTCTATTGGGCCTTAAGAAAGGTTTAGTTTTCTTTAGAATTATATTTTTGTGTTCGAAAATATTTAAGAGAAGTGTTTCAAGATCACCATAGTTTTGATGAGTTTGGAGGTTAGGAAGGTCGATATTGTGACAAATATTTTGAAATTGCGATCTAATTTGAGTATACACAAGGCACTCTGGGAGAAAGGGATTTTCATCTTCAACCCTCTTAGTATCACAAAGTTGAAATTCTTTCATCCCATGGTGTTTTGGGAATTGTCCAACACCCAGTTTCGCTATTCAACTCATGGGAGTTGGTTTGAATTTTAGTAATGTTGATTTTCTTAATTGCACTATTCAAAACCAAGAGATACTTTTGATCTTCTAAAACGTTAGAGTTGACTACCTCCTTGTAATATATTAATTTTATTTTATCCTCTAATTATTTACCACATCACAGATTCTCCTTAAATTTAAATTTAAATTTAAATGTAATAATATTTGTAATATTTTTGATATTGTACAAAATGACATCTCCCTATATCCCTCAATAATTTAACTAAAACTTGACATCTTTATATTATCCCCACTATTTCAATAATAGCATCCAAGATCATCACATTAAACCTAAATTCAATTCCAATTTCACTCATTGGTTTCTAATATTAAAACCTCATGTTGTTATATGGGATCTCATTATTTAAATCCACTAGTGTATTTTTCCTTTTCGAGTATTAAAATCTCAAGTGGCATTGAATGACTTAAGTACTATGTCATGATGTTCAAATAGATAACATGGTATCTTTAACTTCTTTTTTTTAACAATAAATTAAATTTTGGATATTGGTGGTTGCCCCAAAAGTAAGGTCTAATAAAGTCAAGGGCATAAAACTTCATTCAACATAAACCTAAATCACATGCTTAATTAAAAAAAAATGAATTTCGTATTATGATTCTCTAATATTTAGAGAAGACTTTGATTCTTCTGCCCAAAATTCTATTCCATTCATTAAACTCTCAAGTTGACATATTATATATAATATTTCATTTATTATTTATTCGCATTTTTTATTATAAATATTAAACTCCCAAGTTGCCATATAGGATCTCATTTATTTAATTCCACAAATTTACTTTTTCTTTTCTACTCTGAATGTCTCGTTTATTTAAATCATCAACTTTACTTGTAGAAGTATTAAAGTCTTGACTTTCATATATTTAAATCCACAAATAAGTTTATTTAAAGCACAAAGTTGATGTGTAATTATTTAAAGCACAAAGTTGATGTAAGATAAATATGTTTATTTAAATCTATAATTTAATTTAATTTAATATTGAAGAGTTTTTTTTTTATGATATCTATAGATTCATCAAAATTTGAATAAATAAATGTTAGATTAGTATGTATGAGTTTAATGGTTAAGAATGTTATAAGTTTCATTTTAGACAAAGCGATCTTATATATCAATTGATGTCTAATTAAGTTAAAAACTCAAATCATTTTAATATGGAATTCTCTTAAATTCAAATTATTGAAGTTGTTCTTATTTGCTCACTACACTAAACCTCAAAGTGCATTTGAACAATCAATTTTTAAAAGACATGATTGATATAGTTCAATCCATGTTGTTTTTCTTTAAAAAACAAAAAGACATC